>DWDX01003779.1:0-12625 GCA_018245675.1 Agara michaeli
AATATTATTTATGTTGTACATAATAGAGATTATCGTGAAACAAAAAGGTGCGGATGGATAGTAGTCGCAGCATATCTAAGAAGCGAATGAGGTTTAAAATTTAAATCAGCGCCCGGTGCATTGGCCACGCGAATGCAAATTTCATCTCGATTGGAACGAAACGTTCGTGTGTTTCCACTAAGCTATCGAGTACACAGATACATTAAATTACTTATCGTGAACTTTGTTACCGTTTCACTTTAAATAGCTTTACAGGCCTTGACCATTAGTAGAGTAATTAGCTTTCTCCCTATATAGCGAATCGGTTTCATTTGTCAGGGTTTCTAAATCCCAGGACGATTTATTTCAAGATATTTATACGATATATTTAAATACATATAAGGTCAATCCTGGTACATTAAATTAGGATAGGCTCTCTCCCATCTCGGTGGCCTTCCAAGCAGTAACTATAATCCTAGTTCGATCCTGATATTGTCTAAATACATAATTATTATACTAAAATCTTTGTAATGAAATTTCATTCGAATCAATTACTGTTAAAAGTAATTTTAAAGCGTTGTTGCGTTATGTAAGACTTCCTCTTCTGCTGTCACGATTTCAGGCATAAGAAAGTAATTTAAACCAGGAAAAAGAGTTCAAAATAAGAAATCTATCGCAGCACCCATTCCACCGCATCGTGAATCGTGCTACGTGATTTCGACAAACTCAAAAAAAATGTTTGGCCACGACAAAAAACCGCTCTGGGTCGGACGAACAACAAAAATCGTGGCACGAGACACATTGACCGTTCCATTGTGTCTTTTTATTACGAGAGCGAGCGTCCGATCATTTCGTTACACCGGAGCAAATCCTTAAAAATTAACATTTCTACGAAAATAACACCTATTTACCTACAAATAAGGTTGTTATTTTGAATCAAGATCGATACACTAAGCGCTACTTTAAGCCTGCGGTTTCAATGTAGAGCTTCAATTGATTTTAAGCTGTAATACAACTGCGTGCGGTTGCATTTTCAATGTATGTTAACGGTAATTTTTACATGATTGGTAGTTTAGTCGAGATAGGCGCAAAACGCACCCGCGAGCTGTCACGCGCCAAGATTGCCGGTTCTACTATCTTCAGTTAAATCTTCACGTTAAAACCGGATAGCGGTAAAAGAAAACCTTGCGTTGCAGATGTGAATGTTGGCAACATAAAGTGAATTTATGATTCATACCTACTTGACTGTTTTTACAATCCTTTGATGTTTCGCGGCCAGACACAGGTTACCTCTCATAGTGAGAAAATTTGAAGACCAAACTTAACTATTTCTTATACGGTTTACGTAATAACAAACATATTATATCTATGTCCACTTTAATATTTTTATTGATTAATCAAGATTTGTTTTGACTTAGGAGCCGGCGAGTTGTATAAAATGGATTGTTTTGTACGTATTAGTTACGACTATTAATTCACCTTTTATTTTCGTGGGAAAATACGATTTCATGAAATGTCTGATGTTACGGCCGCAATAACAGTAAATATATATATATTAAAAAAAAAATGTTTGACTACACGAGCTAATTCGCGGGTACAAGCTCGTATATTTAAATTGTTATACGTTAGTCGTATCCATTTCACAGTAAAATATTTAAAGTAGGAAATAAACAGGAACGCAGACAGATTGTAAAGACACATTTATTTCAAAATGCTCAACACAATGTAAATATTTTCGTATGCCCAACATTCACAATAATGATCAGTGATGGTCACAGTTCAGAATACAGCCTTAACCTGTCTTATCAGACCGTTTAAAGCGTACATTGGTATTTTTATAAGAATCGTGGCGATGTGTATGCGACTGTCATTAACGCCCACCGGGCTACCGGTATTCAAAAGGCGGGATGTAATCTCGTCGAATCTCTATCGCTATGCCAAGTGAGAATTAAATGCCAAGTGGGAATTAAATTAAATTAAAAAATGAAAACACGAAACGTGCCAGTAACGTGAATATTTAATTCTGTATACGTTTATCTATTCTTATATTCGTTGGTGTGTACATTTCGAGTTATCACACAGAAATGTAATAGTCGCAAAAAAATCTAATTAATATCTATGGTGATAATAAAATTCATAGGTATTTTCCAATCTATGTATATTAAACCAACCTGTTTCGATCAGGTTGTATTCAATTATGTTCCCAGTAACGTTATTAGTTTACTATAATTGTTTTATTAATAAAATCTGTTTTCGGCATAGGCCAGTTGTGTGAGCTGTTTGTTGTTATGCTACACCTACACACATTAGGTTTTATTTTTCGACTTTTTAAATATTGCCCTGCTGGTATTGTTGGATTTGAATTGAATAATATCCTTGGTGTTGATAGATAAATATATATTTCGGCAGTGGGCCACAGGCAAGACAAAGGCCTTAAAAGAGGACACCTATGTCCAGTGTCCATCCATCAGCCTTTACGTGTCCACAGCTAGACATAGACCTCCCCTAATCGGCGCCACTCCGTCCGGTCCTGAGCCTTCAGAATCCAGTGGTATCCCACTGTCTTCTTCAGGTCATCAGACGGCGACAGGTCATCAGATGGTAGGAGGGCGACCTGTACTCCTTTCGCCGAGACGCGATGCCGGGACGAAACGAGATGTCCAGTAGTATTCAAATAAAATAGTAGTAGTGAGACGTCAGCAGTGTTGTAAAAACTTGACTAATACATTTCGATGCGGGAAATCTGACTAATCGTACAATAATTATTATAGGTGTTGTAAAACTTTTGATAATAATAAAAGTTACGTATTTTTGTAAGACACCAAATTGGAATGGACTGGTAAACTGGTTCTCGGAGCTAATTAAGAAAGCAATTTGCGAGAAATTTATGGACTATAAAATAATACAGAGGTAGACACGGCTTATCGGTTGAGTAAGAGGAAATTGGCCCGCTAGGGTTGACACTTAACAGTACTCGATCTACCTCCGCTTCGGCAGTTATTTGACTTTACATTTGGTACTTTTTTATAACTATTTCAAAATTCCTCTTCGATCATTGTACATTTTGTTAGTATTTTTTATATGGTAATTAGATGGTGGTTCAAGCTCGAACTATTGGGATTCAATAAGGTCAGTCAATAGCACTTTGTTCACCGTTATAAAAGTCTTTGCAGTCAGTGTTATGTAGGTAAGGAATTCAGCTGTCTCTGGTATTGTAAGTATCAACCCTAACTTTACATATGCAGTTTTTAAATCTTCAGTTTTATGTGAATGTTCTTAAGGCCAGTGATAATAAAAATACAAGATCAAGGATATCTTTATATACCTACGTCTAAATTTATATATTTACGTTACACACATATGTAAAAAAGTTATGTAAAACACCAAAGTAAGAGGGTAATTTTTAATGAGTAAATATGTAAAACGGTCTAGAAAAAGAAAAGGTTTGTTTCTTAACTTACTATTTTTTTTGTTACAGGGAGAACCTTCAAACGTTACTGCGGTGCCTTTGGAAAGGCATCAGGTTATGCGGATTTTTCATGTACTAAAATTGCCTCAGTGATTTATGTTGCGCTATTGGAGGGGTTTGGGTTCTTCATACGGAACGCACCGGCGCGGCGTCCTTAAGCGCGGCGCCAAGGAGAAATGATGTTACTTAATAATAATATGTACAATAATTACACATACATTGTATAATTGTCATTACATATACACATAATGTCAATTGATATATGGGTTATTAATTGTTTCCCAATGTTTTATTCTAATTATGTGTGCGTGAATGAAAGTGCATTATTTCTAAGAATCGCATCCAAAGCAAGGAAAAGTACGTGATTTATTGTCAGCCAGTATCTTTCATGTTAATATTACTAAAATCATCTTTGCCTTATTGCATTGATTGGCTTGAGTATCCTGAAAGACTATTTCTTTTTGGTGCAAAGCGTATGAGTATAGAAATAAATGCGTGCGTGTAAGATTAGAACCGCGGACCACACAGTAACAGCCTTAAATCTAAAGTGACAACGCTATCATTCCTTTTTTTATTAAGTGAATTAAGTTCCTTAAATCGATCGGTGTTTCTGAAGCAAATAAACACACGTAGGGTAGCGATTAAGGTTACCTCCAATTCGCTTACCTCGACGTTGATTGAGCTAATCTTATCAAGATTGTATTCATCGCAAAGACAATACCTATTCTAATACTAATACGTAAGAATAACAATAAGTCGTGTGTAGAAAGCGTTACGAAACAATGGACATCTAGACTTAGCAGCGGCACCACGTGTGACTAGGCGATAGGCGGCATGCACACAAGTGCAGTATGAGGATAATGCAAAATAACCATCAGTAACACCTGAACCGATTATGAAATAATAACTGTGTTTTTATGGGTTAAAATAAAACCAACTTTGAGAAATCCAATGAATTGCTTACGTATATTTTTAAGCATCAAAATTAATATGTGTCTTCTAATCATCAACACATAGTAAACAAAATCTACTTGAAGTCCAATTTTTTCTTTATCAGTAATCTCATTTTGTAGAGTTCCTTTTGTTTTTCGTTACTCGCCGTTAGTTCAACAATGTGTTTAGTTGCTGATTGGACTACCGAGTCGAAATGATTTATCGATTTCTTCGCTAAGAAAACAATGCAGTTCTTATATTATCGTATGAAAGAAATTGATATCAGATTTGATTGAATGTTTCATAACAATGTTGCATTGAATGGAGATTTATTGCTTAAGAGATTAACTCTTAGAATTCAACTCAATATCAATCTGTTGCACGATAAAGTTCGTAATACCGAAGTATACGTCCAGTTGACAATATGAATTCATGGGTTATATTAAAACGTGTTTCATTTCGTATACCTACCGTACCAATTTTATTATTCACTGATAAAGCAATACCTAACATTATTTAAGTAAATATCAGCCTATTTCTCTTAGGTTATATATTGTACAATTCTCGACACAACAACACACTTATGGAAAACCTTTCTTGTACTTAAGCAATAACAATATTGTTACGCCAGTAAGAATGTCTGGTTGAAAAATATATAGTAAACAAATATAAGCGACGTCGAATGGAAGGGTCTTCAATTCCCTTGCCAATGAATTCCAAGTGATTGTATCATCCGTTACCGTCGGCGGCTCGCCAAGGAATTCTTCGCCTACTTCATCTGTAATTCTTCACGTCCTGACTGCCGCTAGTCAGGTGAAGATAGTTTGTTGTCAATGTTTAGGTAGTGTTGTTTGATATTGACATTGAATTTGACTGAACTCGTTGAGTGGTTAGAGAATCTGACTGCAAAAATCAGCTGTTGTAGGTTCGATTCCCCACCCAGGAGAGACATTTGTGTGATGAGCACATTTGTTTGTTCTGTGTCTGTGTGTAATAATAATATCTATATAAATATATCGCATGTATGTATGTACCTATATCAGCTGTCCGGTTACCATAGCACAGTCCTTAAGCTGTCTAATTTGGAATCAGTTAGCCGTGTGTGAAATTGTCGCCGGTTATATTTACTTATTACTTTAAATATTACTTGAACATATTACTTTTTACTTGCTATATTTTTGAACTGCGACATCCCACGTGTTATTTGCAATGTCTATCGATTACTGTAATACTTCTACTAAACTCTTACATTATAACTAATATAAAGCTGTTAGTTTATTTTTGAAGTTGTCCGTTGTTATGACGTTAGCTTTTCGAAGTTTCGATTCCGTTGTTGACTTCATACCTGTTTGTCGTATAGCAGTAGCCTCGGTATTGTGTTCCGGTTCCAGTTTTAATCGCGAACATTGATCTATAGTAAATCTCTATATAACAACTGTTTTATTTCATATCGGTGTTATCAGGTTGAAGTTGGTTATGTAACTTTATGTACTCTTAATATTGGTGGCTTATTCATGAACGTTTCTCATAATTTCGGTTACATATTCAAAGGCTTCGTTCGATTATCCCTAAATTCGTATTATAATCATCCTTTATTTTTAATATCCCATGAGAGTTCAAACTGTACAAATATAGCAAAGCTGGTAAGTTACAAGCAATCTCTTTTATAACTTTTGGATTTCGTGATTGATTGAAATGAACGTTGTAAGTTGTTGACATGTTAAGGTCTCGCTTACGTTTCCTACTATTGAGCGTGTACTTTTTATTTTAACCGTAGCAGTAGACGAAGTGACTTATCATAATAATCAATTCGCCTGCACGGAGCTGTCCGTTTGTTTAATGGCCGGCTATAGACGGGCCAGGAGCTAAATGTTATCGGCTATTGTCAATCTCGGTACCAACGTATTTCAAAAGTAGCCGTCTCCGACCGCTTTTTTTTTACATGTCCCATTTGTTCGTATGGAATTTTAGCTGCGAGATCAAGTGAAGCGATTAGTTCGTGACTAATGCATCGGTTGTATGAAATGTTTTGATGTGATCGTTCTTTAAGCCTGTCGATACTTTACCATGTCGTATCCGAAGACGATATTACAGTTAAACGATCAACGTTAAATCTAAAATCGGTGAATTGAAAGAAAGTTACTGAGTTGATATCGATTATGTTGAAAACATGTTTGCGCTCGACCAAAATGTCCTTCCTCGAACGGTTTTTGGAGTAAACAGACAAAATAAGTTCGGCGTCGATAAGATAACAGCTTACTTAGATTAGGGCTGAGACAGCAAGGACAGGGGACGTGTGGCTCGGGTTAGTGCTATCGACTCGTACGTTTTCGACCAATCGGGCGTTAGGAGCCAAGCAGGTGCACTCGTGACTGCACAGAAGCGAGGTAGCAAAAAGTTCAACCGAACGTTTATAAATAGCGTCAATGATGCATGTTACCCTTTGAGGAACATCGCTCAGAGCCCGTCACGCAAGTGTTCAAACAAACGACCATGGAACCAGTTATGGTTAATGATAAAATAAATTGCCATTTCATTAACGAGCTTTTAGAAATCGAGTGGAAAATATTAGTTAATGTAGTCGACTAATTAAAATGCGGTTCGAAATTTAATTCGAATTGACTAATGCGTTTGACAAACAAAGATAACAAGAGATAGATCGTTTATTTTACATTTTAAAATGATTTACTTTGCCAAAACTTACTCTGTCTTATCGTCTGCTTCTGCTTTACCTCTTTGTTACGTAATTCAACAGGAATACTTCAAAACATTCTACACAATAGGATAGGATATAAATAAAGTATTACATTTAATAATAAAACGGTAAACAGATCGGCTTACAAATTGTACAAGAACAACACAAATGTGTATGTGTGTGGGTAGGTGAGTTTTATGTGTGCGTGCGTTAGTAACAATGTGTGTGTCTGAGAGGCTATTCGTTATAAAAACAAGCAGCGTATTTACCAAGTACGCAGCGATAGACTTAAGCGTTGTACTCGTTAAATAATTAAAAATAATTATCGGTATTTTCTTTTTGCGTTAGAGTATGTTCGATTGCAAGTGTAGGTAATTGGTGGCCGGTAACGACGCGGACGGGTGACCGCTCCACGGCACCCAACTGTCGTGTGAATAGAGGGCGACTTGTTTAACGATTATTACGAAATAAACAGTTGCAGTTGCATGTGCATTGTGCAACTTTTAACACTGGCCGTGGCTTTTACGACTTTTATATTTTTAAAAAACAAACCTGCAACTTCATTGAAATTTTTTTGGACTGCGATACACTGGATAGTTCCTAATACTTCATATATCACTTTTTTAATAAGTATCTACATACTTATATAGATAGCTAGTACAAATATTTATATTTATCACAAAAATCGAACTCACGCAAACGGTTCAGCACACAGGTTCACCAAATGCTGGACAAACGGGCCAGTCAATTGTAACCAAAATTCGTTTTCTCATTTAGGTACGCGATTGTACTTGTCAAAACGAGCATTCCACTAGTTGATTAAGAAGTACAATTATAAACATACATATTTTCGCTTTACTGTATGTAAGTACAGTACTTTTCGCGTTACCGCGATGGCACTCGACGGGCGTGTGAATGTGGAACGTGTTCCCATAATGTTACTGAAACGTAATCACCCATTGGAATGACTTCTATAAGCAAGCAGCGAATGAAGGCTCCGCTTTATGATAAACTATATAGCTCACGTTTATGTTAAGTTACGGTATTAGATGTTTACGAATTACTTTATCTATCAATAATGCATAATATCATACTCGCTCATCACCGTTCAACATGACAAATGTGACCAGGCGCCGAGACCACACAGGCGCCTCTTGGCCAGTCTGACTTGGCAGTTGTGTTGAATAAAATTTCAACCATATAAATAAAAGATAAAATTATTAGGCGTGAACAATGGAGCGATGCGAAATCGTATTAATAAACAGGTTTCAAGTATTGACGGAATTTTAGTGCCCAGAATAAAGTAAATAGCTTTTCTCATTATTAGCTATGGTTTTTATTTAAAAAAAACTGCATATATGTAAGTATAGTATACTGTAAACTTATTTCGTTGCATAAATATTTTTTTTTTTAATCTAATATTTCGAATAATAAAATGAATAATTTATCTAATAATATTTATGTCGTGCATGACTTATTTTACAATACTGGATTTTTCTACTGCATTACATTATCAACTCTAATACTAAAATCGTGACTGCTGGTAATTACCGTCACTAAATCACGGGCGATGATGTCCCTGTGACCACACACGACCATCATCTCGTCTAATGTAGCGGAACTAAGCACTTTGCCCAAAATACGAGGCCTACATTTGACTAGTTCATTATGTATAGTAACTAGTAATTCAAATTGCTCAGGCGGCGATTGTGGGCTAGATTCTCGCCCAATACAAATAATTGTGTAGTGGTCTTAAGTCTTCCTTGGCACTTGCACGCTTGCCGAGATAATTTTCACTCCGGTCCTGAACAATTCTAAGTTGTATGTATCGAGAAAAACAGAAGCTGACTTTATAATAGAAATTGTATAACAAATTACAGAAAAGGTAGAACAAATAAAAATCACGACAAGATTAGTTTGTCCGTAACAAACAATTTTATAAGAGAAAACTGCAATACGCGGGCCGTGTAACAAGATTTCGTAGATCCCAAGCTCCCAAACCAATCTCTATACTGTTCGAAAGAATTCCCGTTGGCCTAGCGGATGTTGGAGCGAAGTAGCCGTGGAAAAAATTACAGGTATACCTTCTACTTTGAAGACACGATATGACAACAACGTAATATAATAATTGCAGGCATCACTCCTTCTGACACTGTATCCTCTTGTTCAAATTCGACCACAAAGCTCCAGCCAAGATCCGTAACAATCGTAATGCAACACCAAACAGTCCCATTAGGTGCCTTAATTCACTTTTAGTTAAGTCCCCTGAAATATTTCTCCATTTAAATTAAAGAAAATTTGTTTCTCGCTGCAGTAAAGTTATTATTCAAGGCTGTATAATAGATGCGTTTTAATTTCATTTGTTTTCGAAACATGTCTTGGTTTTTCGAAGAGCAGCGCTTGCGTTATTTTCCATGATAATGGCTGAATTTGAAAGAATCGTTGTATGCATTATTTTGAAAAATCTAGTTTTTGATGCCAATTGCCAATTTTAGTATGTGACCAAATGAGACATCATTATCATCATCAACTTTGTTGTACCTTTCATAAAGAGAAGGTTTATGAGTCTTCTATGTTGATCAAATGGGCCGACAAAATTCCTTTCACAACTGTTAGGTGTAGGTGTTTTCTTAGGTAGTTAGGCAGGTGTAGGTGTAGGTGTTTTTTTCATTGTTACAGTAGCAAGTGACAATTTATCTTGAAAACGTACTTAACTTTACGAAATCAGAGGTTCATGTCACTATTTGTAACTCGGTCATTACAGTGGAAGACGAAAATCAAAACCACTAGATTATTCCTGCTTTTAAATAAACATTCCACTGAAAATTTGGGCAATTTCGAAATGTTAGAATAATGGAAATTGGTACGTTATGAATAACTTTGATAAATGACGCAACATTCGTTTACGACTACAAAACGAATGGGAAAACAAAACTGGGCTTTATATTTTAATATTAAAATATCTTGTACTCCGATGTTTAATGAGTTAATGTAAAATTAATAGCTCTATTTTGTCCATATCTAAATATTTAATAAGCGTTTTTTCTGTAAATAAGACGGGCTTAGAGCAAAGCGGTAATCGTGGGGGGATTGACGGACATTTTATTAATTATTAGTGGGGTCTTTTCCTTTTATTCTTGATCGTTTTTTGTTTAGGCGATTCGATTAAAATGCGAAGCTTGTGTACTTGTGCTTGCGTTGTAAATGGTGATAATAGCACGGTCTCCATTGAAATGATGTTGTGAAGTCTCTAGCAAGCTTAGTATTTAGCCAATTACGAGAATGTGATTCAGTAATTCCTAGATCTTCCTCCTTCTTTCTCATTCCCGCTTTTACTTTCTAGAAATACGGAACCCTAAAATACTAAGAAAGCAGAAAGGAATCGTATGTTCGAATGGCAGCGTTCTTAGTAGTGATTGCTATTTTTACGTCACATGGCAGTTCAAACATATTTGGTATTAAATTAATGGCGTCAAATCCTATGATGAACTTTTCCGGTGATAGTATGTAATTGTCAAAAGACTAATGTATTCTGACGATAATTGCAAAAGGAATGGAACTCGATAATCCAAGATTCCGCATAAAGATAAGACTTTTTCTTACAGTGACTTATTCAATTTTAAAAGGTAAATAAGAAATAAGTTTGGCCCTTATCCAAGCGACATCTAATCTAATTTTCTTAAGTACACCAATTAAGCGATTAAGTTCCATCATTAGCCCGGGCCACCTAGGCGAATGTTTTTAACTTGTTTTAACTACCACTCTCTGGTTTAGCTTCAGACAAAAATATTTATATACATTATGAGATAGAATGTTAAAGTTTTTCGAATTGGCGAAACGATGGGATGGGAAAAAACACGAAAAGTTTATAGTGGACTGAAATCGTTGTTTACTGAATATAAGGAAAGAATCAATGTCGACGACTAGACTCTTACATACGAATATTAATACGAACCAGATGATATTTCGAAACTGTTTGTATTGTATATTTCACTGCCAATGCCACTTAACATCAGATAACTAAGAAATATTAAGAAGTCTTGTGGTCTGCAGTTACTAAAATGTGCTATGTGGATCAATCCATTTTTAGTTCACAGCTCGCAGTTACTGTTAAAGTGCCATTAGTTTATACACATTATATAAACTCGTATACGTATCACATCACACGCTTCATATACAAACTGGATATTCATGAAGCGTACGATGAGCAAATTTTGTACGAACTCGTAACTTGTGTAATATGGTGTTCGCGAAGTAGCTCCCGGGTCGCTCGCTATGATAACCGTGAGAGCGAAGTTCTTATTGATGTGAAGTAAAACGGTTTACAGCATACAATGGAAGGAACTTCTATATGATCATATGCGAACGGTTTGTAACTGCACTGTGGGACACAATTGTGAACAACGGAGTAATACAGGCAATGGGAAGTATTTATTTTTGCAATAGTTTACTACTTCAATCCTTGTTTCCGTCTCTCAAGTGTCTCAGTAAGTGAAAGGATCGTAAACAATGAATGACCTTTCCACAAACTCGAAAACAGGAAAACGATATAAAAAAAGAGGAAGTTGATGACAGCGCGAATTAAAAAAAACGCCATTAGCAAATTTTTACTAAGGAAATGATTAGTGTCGATAGGTTTTTAATTATAGCTGAAGATTCTTTATTGAGGTTATGTGACAGTAGTTCCGGTTTATCGTTAAATAGATTAGTGTGGAACTGGACCCCATTAATGGATTAATGGAGTATGCACAAAATGACTCATTAGTCACAATGTCATTAATACATATTGATTAATCGTTACATTTAATACATAATTTACAATTTGTTTAATATGATAACATAATAAAAAATCTTTTATATGAAAATTTTATTAGAAGACTCGATTTTATCGAGGAAATGAAGGTAAAATCAAATGATTTTTATTAAAATCTTAATTAATGGAGTAAAAGAGATTAGGCTGGAAGTATTATCTAAATAAAGAGCGATTTTATTTACGCACGAACTTTTTTGTTTTTATTTGTTACACACTTTAATACGATGATTAATTGAAAAACAAACAACAGCCTCATTAATCAAGGAATTTGTTAATAAGTTTTATTGCGAAACCAACACGAAATACGGTTTCACCGCATTTGGGTATCATGATTGCTTTTCATAATGGTATTTAATGAGACAAAATAACCTCAATAATTTGACAACATGTAACTTTAATTCAGATTATCTGTCTTACTTATCGGATATGAGCTAAACGCAATGAGGAACCTTTCACTATTCACCATCACTGCGTTAGGATGACCATGCATTATGTGTATATAAATACAGTCCTTCATTAACTTTCACAAAAAAAAATACAGGACTAACAGTGACTTTCAGGACACACTATTAGGACAATTGCATATATATAAATTATATATAAATTCCATACAAGGCTGTCTGATTACAAAGTAGGTTATTAAGTGCGTCTGTTATAAGATAATCTATACTAATATTATAAAGCTGAAGAGTTTGTTTGTTTGTTTGTTTGTTTGTTTGTTTGTTTGTTTGTTTGT
>DWDX01003780.1:0-12624 GCA_018245675.1 Agara michaeli
TTACGGTTTCGGATATATTTTTATTTCGGATATCCGATAGTTTCGGTTACGGTTACGGAGCTCCATAACATCCCTGGTATAAAGCAAAGTCGCTTTCCGCTGTCTGTCCCTATGTGTGCTTGGATCTTTAAAACTACGCGACGGATTGTGATGCGGTTTTTTAAATAGGTAGACCGATTCAAGAGGAAGGTTTATATGTATAATATTATATGCACTGATACGTCGAGGTGAACAAATCACACATTTTACGAAATTCTACCTTCAAAGGGAAGGGAAGGGACGAAGTCGCGGGCAAAAGCTAGTATATACATATAAATGAAATTGAAGTGTCTGTCTGTGATTTCAAAATATCATCTCGTTTGCAATATAATGAGTGGCTTTGGTCCAGGTGTTAAAAGTCCTGACTGCTAACGAAGGTCGTAGATTCGATTCTCAACTTAAGACACATTTGTGCGCCGAGTGCATTACCGCACAGATACCACACCGCAGACTACCTAGTTTATTATTACACACAAGTAACATATCATGTTTAGTGATCACTTTAAAAGTTACCAAACTTTTATCATCGTCAGACTTTGCTAATAAGCATATTATTATCATAATTTGTATACCATTACGCCAGGTCCCCAACGGGGCAAGCAGAGAGCATTGAGCGACAAGATTTTCAACCCTCAAAGACTCGTGTCTACCATATTCATCACTACCATTTAATTCAAATTCAAATTCAAATTGTTTTATTCATCATACGGTACATACATACAATTAATGAAGGTCATGTTTTAGTCGTGTTAATTATTTATTTTATTTGTTTCGGCTTTGTTTGCCCCTCAGGCTATAGTAGACCGCGAGAAAAATATCGGTGAAAAACAAAACTCCCAGCACTCTTTTAAACAACAATGATGCTAATTACGTAACAAAAGCTAACTGAATAAATCAATATACAATCAAATTACAATCGTCCAAAAGTAATAATGCGATAAAAGCAATTAATAGCTCGTAACGAGCTGTTAAATTGTAAGTGACCAGTTAGTTGCTCGGGTGGAATGTCGTAAACGCATGCTTTCGACTATTCACGGAATCGTAAACAGTCTTAAGCTGTACTAAGCCACTGTAACAAGTAGTCCTCTGGTGTGTTTTGTAAACCATTCAAAGGTTTTATTTAATACATGTGAAACCTATGTTTCTTTTCATGTATGATCCAACTGCTTATATTTTTTATTTGACCGGGGAGTTATCGCCGAAACCGGCGTGTATGCAGGAAGAGAGTGATGGATGTGGAATGTCAGGTTTTCAAGGACAGTGATATTTGGCACTCGGCGCGCCCTGCCTACCCCGCGAGGGATCTGGCGTGATTGTATAATAATATTTGTTATGGGACGATCATTGCTAATTTCTTAAGTAAGTTTTATATGTAACGTTTTATATATATCTTCTAATCGTGCCTCTCCAACTAGCCAAGGTTGGCAGTCAGTACTGCATAGTTCTTCCGGTCTTTTGCGAGGTTGAACAGTTCGGCGGCACTGGGTAACATAGTGTTAGCCTGTGTTGGTTCACATTCAATTTCTCGCTGAAATGGTGTTGTTATGTTTAAGTAACAGTGATGAAGGAAAATCATTGAGTGTCGAAACAAACTCTGGTCCTCATCATAGTTGTCTCAGGTGGGATTCGAACCCACAGTAAGCCGGTCCGTATATATAAAAAAAGAAGACGAAGAGTTAGCAATATAGAATTGTTTGCGATCAGTTTAAACAATTTCGAACAAGGGTTTGGTTTTAGAGATATTTTTTTTCATTTACTTTTGACGGTAGATGTCTTTTTGTCATAATCTGTGTATTGCATTTCACAGTCATTTGTCAAATTTCGATCCAAAATCCCGATAAAACACAACGTATTCATGATATCGCTTTACCAAACAAAATAGGTCATTCCCTTATGCTACTCGCGATAGCTTCACACAATAATCATCGCTAATCTCTTCGCAATACATACCAAAATCGCATGCACTGTCACCAACCCTTCTCACAGCTGGTCGGTTTCTCAGCTTTTTGCTGGCCTAATACGTAATATCATTATGACGGCGTAACGTAATGAGCGAACATCCTGTCGAAAGATGCCAACTTTTCTCTTTCACATCCGATACACTGCTGCTTTTGTTAACAGATAAAATCGATTTCACGTATAAACCGCAATGTATGATGAACACAACGAAGTTATTGAGGAACGGAAGCTCTATCTCAACTGCTACATCGTGTCACGATTTTAAATTTTGCGTGGTAATACATTGCTGCTTATGATCCGTTTCCGTACATCGTGACCCTGAAAACCAGCAATGTACTTCGAACTGCACCAAAGTTGTCGTAGGCCGGCAGCTATAACATTACACTTCCCTTATCCTCGCAAGGACATTCACCCTGATCTTTTTTCTTTCGAAACCGATAGCTTCCTTTTTTGTACCGGCGGTTTTTATTCGATTTTAATTGTGTGGGGTTAACTTTTTACCTCCATTTTACGTATAATGTTGACAAGTCATTTTGATTAATTACAGTGCTATGATATCATTCTTTATGGTCCTATGGTATGGTCTATGATATCATTCTTTATGGTCCTTTTATCAAATTGTCAGGTTTTCATTTTTCTTATTACCCTCAATACACGGGCTATCTACTAACTAGAATCTATCCAAAAACCCAACATATTATATCATCTTTAATCTTTAACATTTCTATTCAATTAAAGATGCCCTTCCTTTATGGATTTCAAAATATTATACAACTTTATGGAGTTTTCATTTATATCCTTAAGGCCAAGTTTTCGCTATTATCATCCTCATATGTTCATCATAATGCACAAATCATGCAGATATACTGAACGTTATAATGTAGATGTATCTACTTAAGTTCCACATAATTACGGGTAAGCGGATTGTGCAATAAATTCTTGTTTCGACCGGGAATCGTATCCGGTACCTTTAGGGCAAATTATCGATTCAGTGTTTGATAAACGAAGTAGTAATTACGAAACGTACATGAACATAACAAATAAAGCGATACATTTCCTTATTCAATTATAAAAAGAAAATCTCATTTTAAGCAAATAAATCTAAGATTAGAAAATTCTTCTATATATAATTTATTAGGTGCACAAAACATAGATTTACTATCATTTTCACATACCCTTTAAGACCTAAAGATTCCATGATTCTTTTAAAAGTACAATAGTAGGCGTGAAAGTTATAAATAATTTCCGTTTATTATTATTATTAAATACTTACTATACCTTTATTTTATTTACAAATACAATAAAAAGTAGTTCTAGTCGTCCAGGCTAATATCCGCCCGTCTCTGTAGCGTTTAAAGAAGATCATGAAGTGATATATTATACTATAAGAAAACCGACTGGCCCAAAATGCATCCTTGAGGCACACCAGCCAACCAACTTTTACTACATTCTCGTTATATCACTAGCCAAAGCAAATAAACAAAGTGTGTATTTTACAATATCTTAATAGATGGACGTAAAAAACGGATTCCTCCTAACAACGAGGCTATCAACGCACAAAGCTGAACCAACGAAGCGTGGTGAAAATCAATTTAAAAAATATAAGCGCACTCTTAGCAGCCAGAACTAAACGAACCCTCTCAATCGTTGCACTTCGATCAATTTAAACAAAATAATTCATATAACGCCCGCATTGGTCCAAAAAGTACCCCAACCCTTTGTTGTGCCGCTTTACATGTCTGCGTGCGTGGTCGAGTATGGTCCGGACTACCCTCAAATTTACACAACCTTAGATACTACGTACAAACTTATTTGCTTCATTTATTGAATATTGGGCTAAAGAATTGATTCACTGATTTCTTGGATATTAAAGTGTTAAATGGGTACTTGTGTACCTATAATGTGGTGAGTGCTGCTCAAGCTACATCAATAAATAATCCTATCAACTTTGAAATGTTCATAGTCTCAACGCGGTGACGTAGTGCAAAGATGAGTGACCGCTATTCATTTTCATATGCCCTTCCATACTCCGAAGGGTTTGTTTGAGTCTTTCCCAATTTTTATCATTGCTATCATTAGTGGTTTGACCTCGTATAACTGTAAAGACGGTTTGAAAACATATAAGAGAAGCGAGCGTTAACCTCCAAATAACATATACACAATACGCAATGGTACATCGTGGTGTGGTATGCTCCAGTTTTTCAGCAGTCGCGGGAAATACCATTGTCCAGTTGTGAGCACTAAAAAGCATACATTTCTAAACTTAGACACGCCACACATATATGTGTTCTTATATACTTTATTATCGTAACAATGAATATCCTTCATTTCGTTTCGGTTGCATTGATATATAAAAATAAATGTATTTCAAAATATTCCCAGCGCCCGCATAGATAATTCAAAAAGTGTAACCCTTCACACCCACACCCTCGCCCCAAGCTAAAAATGTTCCAGAAATATTAAAATCGTCAAAAGAGTTAAAATTAAAATCGGAAGGGTAAAAAATTTAATCCCAAAACTAACACAGCTGAGCGCTCACAATAACTAGTTAGAGCCATGTGTGGGTTGCGTGGCTCATTTTTTATACAAATCCGGAAATATTTCTTGCTTTTTGGACAGATTCGGAACGAATAATAAACACGTGAACGTACATTGACGCACAGATAATAATCGTACAAATTGAACGAGTGCACAGATTAATAAACATCAACTTTATTAACAAATTTCCAATTCTTTAATCCCACTATTTCACGTAATTCACTGACAAATACATAAATATGTTATTCATAAAAGTATATTTACTACATGCACTGAGTATTGAGTCTTTAAAATAAAAGTAAAGTATTAAAAACAAAAAGTATTAAAACACTAACAAAAAAACAAATCTGTTAAACTATCCGCACGTAACAAATGTTATTTATCGTCTGTGGAAATGTAAAGAATAACTCGCTTTTACATGCATATATGTGTTGACGGGTTCGCATTCAAAATGTAACAGAATAACATTCAATAAAAAACGATAATTATACAGAACACAACACAAAGGAACGTACGTTGGATTCGAAAACCAAATTCAAATTTCTTTGTGAGTGTGACTTTGATAGCGTTTTGTTATTGCGCGGAAAGCTGCCAGGGAGAGGCATGACGAACGCAATTTAAAAAGCAAAATAAGAATATAAGAAAAAAAAAATATAAATGGTAGGGTTTTCGATTTTACAAAAATGAGCCCGCGATGACTGATTTGACGATACGAACGGATTGTAAAACGGATATTGCAATGCAACAAGGAGTTAGCAGCTGATTTGATATTTTATTGTTTGCGTTTTCAGTTCTTTTTATGCTCTCCACTCTAGAGTAAATTATAACAATTAAGCATGTTTCATTTCCTTTCATTTCCATGATATTTTCGATTTATTAGCCAAAGTAATAAGTAAAAAACTGAGAGATTTCAAAATTATTTCGAACACAAATTTGAAAGGAAGTTAATTGACGCATTTATATTCCATACGTCGATAAACGGAAAGTCTTAAAAGCTCGAACAATTAAAGTCAAGATTTTTGTTTCGAACATGGAACACTCAAATCTAAAATTAACATGAGTGAAAACAGAGTTGAAATGTTCCCATCCACTTGAAACTGTATTACTTTAAAGTAATTTCACTTATACATACATACACACATATAAATGGAGGGCTCATTCTGGCATAATGCACTCACACATCGAGCCGACCACAGATGTTATTCCATAAAATAATATTTCATGTAAAGCTCGCCAGAGGGCGGAAGGATTGAGTTCTATTTTTAAATTTTTATATTTCAACAATTCCGAGGCGAGCGCTCTTTGTGCCAGTTCAATTTCTGATTTCAAAAAGACTTTTTTTTAACAAGTACCTTACTTATAAGTATTTATGGAGCCGGTTTAAATTTGTTTAGTTAACTATTGTGTCGACTAACGTCAATGTTTGCTGTTTAATTGCTGAATAAAATAAAAGAGCTTTCCTTCAAAACCCATTTACCTCCGGGGTAACCCATCTGCTTGTTTGCTAGGTAAAATGTATAAAAACAAAAGAATAAATTCCATCGTTAAACCTTAACCTATGATTTTTCGATGAAGATATTCTGTTATAGTGTGAGACCGATATGGTTAAAAATGTTAGCGTTGCCGCTCTTATTTTTGCTGTTATGCAGCAATGGGCGTACATCCCACTCCAAGTCCCGGAGGAGCCATCGGAGGCTCAACTAAACCACATTAACATAATTCCTTTGGTTCTATTTAGATTATAACCATTCTTCAAGTCGATGGGCTAGGAATTCCTGACTTAGTGACTATATCAAAAAATCAATCTGCTTATATGATTAAATATCCTCAGATCTATCTGTACATCTAAAAGACATTAAAAATATTAAGGACACTCGTTCGCGATTATATCAACGGACAATTTTAAAAGCCCGATTATAAAATGTCAATTTTAAGTCGAGTTCTGAAATCGTTTGAACGTATCCCCCGTGACCATTCATCAATTAAATCGGACGAGGACTCGTTATTAAAGCGAATAAAAAAGAAATAAATCTCGGGGCAAGTTTAAAAAGCTTCGTTTCGGAGTAAAGAATGTTGTGTACAATCTCGGTTCGGACAAAAAAGTGACAACAGATAAAAAAGAGAACACAACACAACACGGCCCGGGAACAGATTATCAGCGCTAAAAGGGTTGCTCCCGCTCTCCTTCTTTTGTTGCTTCCAAATTCAAACTTCAACTCCGTACAAGGAGGCCTTCGAATGCGAATTCTATTTTTGAATATTCTACCGAGAATTTTTAATTAATGCCGCTCCGCTGTGCTCGTATTTTTAAAATTCGTATTCTGTTTTAAATCGACTTCGATATTCAATTTTTGCGTTCGATTCCTACGTTTTTTTTTTTTATTTTTATTTTATTTATGTTGTGCGATAATGACGTTTCGCTTTAAGTGCTTTATTTCGATTGCCGATTTTATTCCGATGTTCTCTCCTTGAAGGTCGGTAGTTTTAGTGATTAATGGTCGAGATATGTGGAGTGCTTTTTAAACGAAATATTGAATTTAATGATGTTTTGTCGAACTCGTCGCTTTCTGCTTTTGTTTTAATGCGTAGGTCGCGTTCTATACGCAAATTCTTTAACAGCATATTTATTAAAAGGGCGATATCATCATCATTTTTCTGCCAAAGTTAAACGGCGTAACAATAATGATATTATATTGTACCAATGAAATGGTGACCTTTTTTTGGCTTACCATTTAAGAATGCGGACTAAAATATTAATTGACATTAAGCTATTCCTTCATATCTAATAACTCTGATGTTACCACGCAAAGGAAGGATCAAGTTCAATTCCGATGAAAGCGAATTTTTCTTATTCAAACAAACATTTTCATATGAACAATGACGTAATTAATAATGATTTATTAGCAAATTCTTTATTGAATATTGTAAAGTAATATAATATTATTCACAAACTTATAGCTAGGTCAAATTGTGCCGGAGTAGCATGGTGAAGCATGTTCCTCGCTTTCCGTAGTTGCGGCAGCCTAGCCCAACACTGAGATGAGAAAAGTTCGCAGCCAAAAACATAACATATACCATAACTTAAACACCACACATGGATACAACATTGTCTGATTGTGATATAGTTGTATAAAAACAATAATAATTACGACAATTCCACACGCGGCTATCTGATTTCAAATAAAGTTATTAAATTCTGTGTTATGGTAACCGGACAGCTAAAAAACTTACATATCTAGATATATAGATAGACAGTCTGTCAGAACAGACAAATATATACATCACAAAATTTTTGTTTCGGGTGGAAATCGAACCTACGACACTCGGCTTAGCAGTCAGCTTCTCTACCCAGCAAACCAAGAGAACAATTAATGCTTAGATAATAAATAGACAACGCAATAAAGTAAGAAACTTCATCGTGTACTACGGGTATGCGTTTAATAATAAATTAAGAAGTTAATAAATAAATAAATAAGTGCTTAAATAAATAAATAAAGAAGGCTATCCATCGCATGCGAGCCGATCGTCCCTCCGCGTGTAATATGAAACTTATCGACCTTAATAGGAGCCCATTTCCATGATAAAATTTTATAACCGATCAACAGGCAATTCGGTGCTTATTGCCGGTCACAATGAGCCCTTATGAGATGGCAATGGGACCGCCACAGATTAGAAATGAGAACGTCGTTGTGATTACGTTACGTGTGCGTTAAAAAAAATTGTAGTGTTTTCGTTAAGTCGTGTTCTTTTTTCGATTCGTACCTTTTATTAGTTGCTTACCTTGACTTTTTTTTTAAATTTATTTATGTATTTATTTATAGGAGGCTAACTCTACAGGGTAACCTAATATATATACATATGTAACTGGTGGTATGTCAAGTTTGGAAAAAAAAAGGAAAATATATCGCCGATCACGGCAAGATAAACCAGAACCTCTAAAAGCTAAAATTTTGAAATTACATAGTCATTAAAAGTGTATAAAATTGATTTTATATCGTATATATAAAAATTACGAGATCCAATAACATTGAGGTATCTCTTGATTAAAAGTAAAAGTCTCGTTCGAGTCGCTTTTATACGTCCCATAGCTGGGCAAAGGCAAACGTAACCAGACTGTTCCAAGACGGGTTTTTTCTACCCTGCTATTGGTCTACTGCTGGATACAGGCCTCCTCTCATATAAAAACGACAACAACATCAACATTATCAACAACATACCCTCACGCCAGGTCTCTAACGGGGTAGGCAGAAAGCACCGAGTGCCATATGTCTCTGTCCTTGCACACCTGACGCGCTTCATCTACATTCATCACACTCTTCATGCATACACGCCGGGTTCTTAGACTCTTGACTCCTCCGTCAGCCAATATCTGACCGATTTTGTCGAGATAGGACAGTCTAGGTCTCCCTCGGCGCCTACATCCATCGACACTCTCATTGCATATCTGCTTTGTCATTCTTTCATCATCCATTCTTTCCACATGTCCGAACCATGTCTCCTCTCATAGTGTATACAAATTGACTTATGCTAAATACTTTTGATCGTCCACGTGCTGGCCGGACCTCATCAGGAATATTACAAAAAGTAGCATTGTTCAATGCTGTAACGACGCAACCAACAGAAGCCAGTGGAAACACAGCAAGAGCAGCAGCTTCTAATGACTTCTCGTTGTCATTCTGGTACCACGACCACTCTGTTAAAAGTGCACGACTACAGAGAGAAATCAACAGTATGATATTCATATTAATGTTTATGGAAATGAATGAAAAATGCTCATTGAAATTGTTTTATTACGATCGTTTGCTACTCTGTGGTGAGTGATCGTTTATGAGTGACCAATAAGTCGCGTTAAGGGGTCACTTGACGCATCGCGCATCGAACGTGCACCGCATGCCAGAGTCGATGCCCCCGATACCAACAGGGATTGCTCGACACCTAGCTACGTTTTGTCTATGTCCGTCGTTCGTGAATGAATGAAATGTTTAATCTATGTTTCATTCGGTCATGGAATAAAAAATCCCAATAAATATGTAACAATAAATCTTATAATAATCGTAAGTGGCTGTATTTATTTATTCTCTAATTATACTTTTATAAAAATAAAATAAAATCCATTGTTTTTTATTCGTTCAGTAATTATTTTTACACGCGTTCAATTTAAATTTTAAAAAAAACCTGATTATAATCTCACACGTAAAAGGAAGGATGCTTAAGTACCTTGCACACCGCACGTCAAACTCTAAAGCAACAATTTTCACGAATCACGTGCAACCAAAACAAAAATTTTAATAACAGGTTACCAACACACTCCGTCATTCGGACCGATCCAATAGTAATCATTCGATCATATAATGGCTTCACTTAATATTCCATTTTGGAAAATATTTGAATCGTCATGCTCGTTCTATTCCTTTGTACCGGGACCAATACGGCTGCTGTTGAATGCCTATCTGATTTTAAATTTGGAAGGCGATCGATTCGAACGTTCGATCCGTGTTCGAATTTTAACTTAATTGTAATTACGACTTGTATGTATAAATTAATGTGTTTTTTTTTTTAAATTTACCTCTCGTTCATTGCATTACTAATCTTCCATTCGATAGATGAAGATGTTAAATGCGTTTAGTTTCTTTTAAAAGTAAGTAATATTAAAAGAACAGTTAAAACACAGAAAGCGTTCTTTCAAAAATGAGTGGAAAACCTTATTAAAACTAACGAAAATGATTTTTATGAGAAGTTACAACTTAGGTAGTAGGTACATATGCCACAGTCCACGGGGTAATTTCGTAACGATATTAAAATTGACACCTCATGTTATGACGTACGTATGGCGAGGCAATACCCAATACCCTAGTTAATTGTAGTTACTTCTTGAGCAAAACTCTAGGGAACATTTTGATGTCAACATGCGTGCTTAGTGCAATTACATTAACCTCTTATAAATGTCATTGAGTTAGACGGATTAAACCACGAAACAGTTTAGAACAGATCAATATACAATGTTTAAGCTGAATATCTATGTTTAAAGCGAAGTTTTAAAAAAATCTAATGGACCAAGACCGACCTTTTAATAGGACTAGGAATAAGAATATGTTTTTATTAGATTATTATTATTATTATGTTTTAATTAAAATTCGGATTGTCTACAAGTCTCAGTTTTATTTAAAAAAAATCGAATAATAATAATAATAATAAATATTTTCCCCAAGATGTGAATTACCATAAAATATCCCTTTCATTTCATTATTCTAAAAAGAACATGCTCTTTTCATAAAGTAGGTATTTACTTTCTATCGTCAATTAATTGTATTAAATACGTATAAGTAGTAATGTATGTAAACACTTTTGTTTCCAGGTATTTACGAGGCATGATGTTTAGAATTGGCGCGAAAGGAACGACGGTGCCAATGTCACGATCGCTTCCGAGAACGAGTGAGTGATTAGATCCTAATTGGAATGGAAACTTGGAAACGCTGCACACTCCCGGTTACGTATCATTTTCGAATCGTTCTAATTTTGAATTTTTTTAACGCTAACGCTCCTGATTTTAAATAGGTATCCAAGCGTATTTGAAATGGAAACTTGGTAATTCTACACGCATTCCCGGTTATAAAGAGATCAATTTTTAATCGTTCGAAATTTGAATTTTTTTAGCACACTTCTTAATACATGTAGGTAATTATGTGAAAATCGCCAGTTATAACGGTGAAGGAAAACGTGAGGATACCTACTAGAGAAAACTAATAAGACACTAAACCTTGGGAGGTGAGAACTTCTACATAGACGTAAATAACATTGGATTCGTAAGCGAATTACGACTTAAGTTAGATTAGAATTTTATGTTAGAATATTAAATTTTTTTAGACTGTGAACTTTTTATTTCTTTTTCCCAATATGAATTTACAACACACTCAAATAATTTCTAACTCTTTTACGCGTTGTCACATATGTTGATTAAATTTTGAAATTTCAAATTCAGGTTTGTGCCGCAGCCTCCCCCTGTGTAATTTTATTACATCCCCCAGCCCTCGGTTTATTTAAAAAATGGAAAGCCGGGCAACGAAAATAATTGATGACGACTGGACTCACCCCTTCGCAATCTCATTGGGGTGCACAGATAAAGAAAGTTATTTACGACACGTGATAGACACTATGTATTTTGAATATCCATATGAATGCGTATATGCCTATATATATTTTTAATTTCATATCATAAACTAACTTTTAATATTATATGTGTCACTATTATAATATGTTAAAGATATCATCTCAATACTCAGATTCTTTCGTTACTAGAATAGTAAATAATTAAAATTCTCTTCAACAATTTTAAATACAGATATCGCGTATTATTCATATATTACGGTACCTACAAATGATGTCTACATAGACTACCTCTTTCATGTCTTGAGCGGCATGTTACAGTATACTCCAAGCCTTCCGCCATTGCAGAAGATACCAACCCAATAGTGGGATGTAAAAAGCGTGGCTGCCTTTTCTTCTGTTCTCTTTCCAACACCTATACATTGGATTGAAGAATCATTTCTCACTTTCCGACAGATACGGCTACGCACGACGGAATCCAAACGGATTAACACAAGCATATAGAAGAGAACTTTTTTTTTCGACCCTTTTATCGGTTCAGTGCTGGACCGGGTCCCCTCTCACGGTGAGAGGGATTTAGACCATAGTCTACCACGCCGGCCCAGTGCGGATTGATAGACTTCACACACCTCAGAAAATATCATATAATCTATAACATCTCTAAGGTGTGCCAGGTTTCGTTACGATGTTTTCCTTCACCGTTATAGCAAGTGATATTTACATTTTTTCTTATAAAACGCACGTAACAAATCAGTGGTGCGTGCCAGGATCGAACTCAGACCCCCGAAGTGAGAGGCTGAATTCAAACTACTAGGCTATCACTGCACGTCTTAAGAAGAGAACTTAGTAATCCGCTTAGCGTTTCCCTTGCATTTTCATTGATTCTTGTCGGCGTGTGAAATGGTATCTAAACGTAACATCACGCCTGTAATCCCCTAAGGGGTAGGCAGAGGAGTGTAGTACACCCCCACATTTCACCAGTTA
>DWDX01003781.1:0-12623 GCA_018245675.1 Agara michaeli
CCTAGGAAATTAGAATGTATTAATATGTATTAAATATATATATATATATATATATATATATATATATATATATATATAGATTACTAATTGACATGAGTAACAATAAAATGCAAGATATATTTAGTCAATAAAAAGCTTCCGTATATAAATTACGTCTGTTATGAGGGATCAAAGCGCACAATCCAATTGTATAATTCCATAAGCGGACGCGCACAATGAAGATCCCGTTCTGGAGATGACGTCCAGCGGACAGAATACCTAACTAGGGTACAATGAACCGCTCGAGTTGAACTATGGAAACGAACGGCGAGGAATTTTAAGAGGAAACGTTTGAAGAATATCAAGGGTATAAGGTAATACTAATAAATTGGAACAATTCCACACATTGCAATCTGATCCAAATTATGCAATTAAAAATATATGTTATAGTAACTGGACAGCTGATAGCTACATATATGAGTAATACTTTAAAAGATATTTTTATTACAGACACCGATCAAACAAATGCGCTCATCGCACAAATATTTTGTCGTGATTGGTAATCGAACCGACGACCTCCGGCTGAGCAGTCGGGGTTTCTAGCCATTCGAGCTATGTTGGGTTACATTCGTTTAACTAGACGCTTGTATGTACGTGGCCCGTTGGATACGACGCATCTTTTGTAAGTTGCGCTCGCTGCGCGAACGAATGGGCGGGCGCTGACGGCTATCGCGAAATTAAAAAAGTTCCGGAGACCGCCGCGCCGGAGGGCCGAGGGCGGGTATTATTAAGGCGAACGGTAAACTGTAACAAAATACAATCCCGCATATGGAATTACCAGTATACGTATATTATAACGTATTACAGCAAACTTTTTTTCGTCCCTTTTATTGGTCCAGTGCTGGACCGGGTCTCTCATAGTAAGAGGGTTTTAGGCCTTAGTACTTTATGTTAATGTGGCTTGATATATCGAAATCGATGTTTCCGCATAGTTCGCAACCATGTCTACATCTAACTTCGGTTAGGTTATGCTTTTATTATTTATATGTACATTTTCGTAAAACTGTAAAATATTTCGTATTATTTTTGCTAAAGAAAGCAGAAAGCACCGAGTGCCAAATATCTCTGTCCTTGCAAAGCTAACACTCTCTTCATACATACACGCCGGTTACAGAGACTCCTCCGTCAGCCAGTATCTGACCTGTTTGGTGCTCTCTACCTAACCCGTTAGGGACCTGGCGTGACGGTATGTTGTTATTGTTGTTGTTGTTATTTTTGCTACATTGTAATAATAATTATGATCAATATAATAATAATAATAATTATTATTATTATTATTCTAAAGGTACGTCCATTGTGGTGGACATAACGGCAAAACATAAATTGCGTTTTCAATTTTTATATCGCAAATATATGAACAATAAAGAAAATAATTCCGATCGCATTTCGAGATACTATCGGTGGCGGCGGGATCCGGCGCGCAATCAAGACGCGAGCATCGCTTATCCAATTTACGAGGGACTCTGACACAGAACGCGAATGAGATATATGTGGGAACGAGACCCAATAATACTATGAACATTCGTCAGCTGTGTATATATATATATATATATATATATATATATATATATTACAGCCATAATATATATTTTTTAAACCGGGGACAATTCCACGCACGGCTATCTGATTGCAAATTAGGTGATTGACCTCCTGTGTTATGGTAACCGGACAGCTGATAAACATACATACATATATACGTTATAATACTTATATATAATTTTTTTTAAACGTACTCATCACACAACTGTTTGTCCTGGGCGGGATTCGAACCGACGACCTGCGGTTTTGCAGTCAACCGCTCGACCGACCGACCGCGAGGCCAGTCAGAATATTGTCTGCGGTGCGTGAAGCCAGCCAATCGGCATTAGACCAGCGTGGTAGACGATGGCCTATAATAGGATATTTTTTTCGAACGGTGTTATAAATAAGAACGGTCAAAAGGAAATATACTGTACAAAGCACAAACGGAAGTATCCACGCGGCGCGCGGTCTGCGTATCGTCGGCTTGAACGTAAACATTGAAACGTTCAGATAGCATGGCGTACGGTCTTGACTCGTAACTCGGTCAGCGGCAGTCGCTTTGCGAACAGATGCATCCCGTTCGTACTGGCACATGTGGGGGATGAGACGTGAAGTGGGGTGGCGGCGGGATGCTAAACACTTCCCGTGTCGAGTGAATAGAGGCTAATTCTTTACGCACTCGAAAACGTTAATAGGTTAAGCGCTCTGAAGGTCACAAATAGAATAGAATTAAATTAATTGAATAGATCCGAGACGTAGTTGTGATCGTTAGGTTTTTTCTTTTCTGTACGGGCTGTCATGATAATTGACATTAGATCTTTGTCTTGATCGTAGAAAAACGTACATTTTGAACTGTATTTCGCAATAATTTTATACTATACTAGCTGCGCACGCGACTTCGTCCGCGTTTGAAGTTAATCATTCCTACTTTTGATTTATTATTTAGTAAGAGATTATTTGACAAATACTTTTTTATCTTTCGTAAAAAAAAACTTTTTAAATTAAAGCGTAACAAACAAACTTGCAATCACAATTATAATATTAGTAGGAATATCTCAAATTACAGTCTTTGAATTGAAGGCTCTCACGAAGTATAGCAATAATGAGAGATAAAATAGCTACCCTGCTATCAAATATAATAGTGAACGAAGAGGAAACAAAGTATCTCCAAGCTATCGGATATGCCAGTAAAGTTGCTGGGGTTAAACGAAATTAAATTAGTACAGCCGACAACAAAGGTGGCGACCGACATGAGCGTTTGGCCGTATCGAACATTGAAGGCGTGCGTGTTACGTTACGGCATCACCTGACCGACCTGTACCCTTGCTCGTGGCGAACACTACGCTCGACTGCGCTCCGCCATTGGTAATCAAAATGCTGTAATCAAAACGACGCTTGGGGTTCTACTGACCTAAAATGAAGGCGTAACGTAACGCTCAAACGGATTCGCAAATATACCGACAACCGAGTGCTCGCGGCGAGCGGATCGGCTCGCTGTATTGATTGACCTGTAGCATTTCGCCGTAACATTACGATAAAATGTTACAGGTCAGTCGGCGGCTTAAAGCTTCACGCTAAGACGGGAACAGCGTATGACTCATCTCGAATGTACAAGTAGTTTTATAACGCATGTTCTTGTATTTACGTAGCGGTGAATATATAAGTATTTTGTACATAAAACAATGAGAGACGGACGGAGACACGCGCCGGTAGCGCTGCGCGAATCCATTCATTATAATGATCCAGCGGTTCTCAACTTTTGGCCACCTGTGGTCCGTGCGGACTAAATCTAGGCTTGCGAAATGCAGTCGCCTACAATCCTATAAAACTTTTATTATGAATCACTACATACCTATTAAGACAGACATGTTTGACATGTAGCAGAATTGATAAGTGCAACAAGTATGCAGAAAGTTTTTATGTATTTATTTATTGTACACAATACAAAAAATACAATACAGAGTCATAAGCTAATTTACAAAGGCGAGCTTATCTCTGTAAGAGATCTCTTCCAGCTTACCCAGTTTCTGTGTGTTTTGGTAGTAAACTTAGAGCTCTCTTTGAATTTCACGTTCATGAAGCAATAAAATCATAAGTTTTAATGGATAATCTCTGGTGAACATTTGTATGGACAAACAAATGACGACTAAAACGAATGGTCACCGCTACGTGTGGCATTATTAGTACACGTCTGTGCATTTCATTTTAGTACTGCTACACGAAAATGCAGTGCACGTCGCGGGCGGTGTATCTACAGAACACGCAGATTATTACGTAAAATCCTAGTCGTTCTTTAGATTGTCCACCGGCTGACCGTTCTGTTGTGCAGCAGGTTTGAAAGCGAGCATGACCCGCGTAGAAATACATACGGGACGTAATAATCACCGACGCAATGCGACATGTCGTTTATATCATGTCCAATGTACATATCACCAGTCCGGTTTCGATGTTTCCAATGCAGGCACCACTTTCTCCGTCACCGCGCGCCGCCACGAACGGGTAATGTTGTCTTGTAATCCCTACGTACCTACTAATATTAAAGTTGCGAATTTAAGTTTGTTTGTTACGCTTTCACGCGAAAACTACTTAACCGATCGTCATGAAACTTTGTACACGTATTCTTGGGAGTTATTAGAAGTAGCATAGGATACTTTATAAGAATTTTAATGTTTTGGCTGCGACTTCGTCCGGCTGGAGTAGTGACTTCGGGCAGCATATTGATTTCGTAGGATACTTTTATTGCAAAATACACAATTCAACGCGGACGAAATCGCGGGCAAACGCTAATGTATATGTAAATTACGCGTCAAGTTGTTCGTCCACTACGGACTCCAACGCTACTGAACCCGCCCTAATGAAAACATGCCCATGTATGTAAATTGGTCCAACTTAAGATATAGGATAGTTTTTATCTCATTTAAGAATCTCAATATTATTTTTTGCAATAGGTGTTAATAAGAATTAGTCGGTGAGTATTCGTTAGTAACAGGACAGCTGAGTTGGAGAACATCGAGCGACGGGATTCTTGCATATGAAAGATTGAGTTATCATAATTGAACCACGGCAACGCGCGGTCGGGTCAGTTAGTACATTCATATACGATCTTTTCTTCAAGGCAATATTTGATATCGTGACGTCCTTTCATTTATTGGTATGCAATATTTTTCTACGCCCTTTAAGCATCTGATAAATCATAGGTAATTGTAACTGAACAATTCTATTTCTATTTGTGCGCCGTAAAAGGCAAAATATGGCTTGAACTAGTACACTTGTAACATCTTTATATGTACCCATATTTGTGCAAATAAACGTCTTTGTCTTTGTAAAACAAAATGTAAATATCAAAACCAAATCGCCTTTTTTTGTACGCCTTGGTCATTGAACTGGACATCAAGGTCCAACGTGCATGGAACATGATGCTAATTTGTAAATTGATCAAAAGTCTGTCCGCGCGCTTGCCGCGTCACTGCGAGCAAAACACGCCCATTTTACAATTGCGGCCTGCACTGCTTCCTGCATGTTGCAATCGTATGCATGTCAGGGCAACGATGGCGGCATGTCCCACGTTACAACCGTGCATATGATGTGTCTTCTGATGTTTTAAGTGATATGTTTGAACTTTTCAATATCATAGCAGATATCACAAGCTAGAAAAACATTCAAATAGGATGAGCACTCATAGTTGATGTTGAGGATATTTTTAAATCGGTTCAAATTTAATACAAACCCTCAATGGCATACGGAAAAATGTATACACAACAACAGTAAGTAATCGACATGATTAAAACATTTCGAACTACAACGAGAAAACCAAGAGTCCTTGCGACAATGACTCGGGGGGAGCCTAATTTTATTTGTAAACATTCCAAAAGCAATTCTAATTGCAACAGCGTAGAGTTAACAATAACTTGACGCGCGACAATTTCGAAGTGCGAACCTCATCATCATTACGGGGCCGCAATCAAACGGGCATATGGCTATGATATAAGTGTCATAGCCGCTACAACATCAGCTTCGGAAGCATATGGTTAAATTCAATAAAAAAGTTATAATTATCGCTCGAAAATTGCACTGAAAAGAATCAGTGGTACAGTAGACTTGGTTTGATTCCGTAAAAAAGAAATCGATAGCTTTTGAAACGACAACAAAAGAATTACGAAACTAATCAATCTACCCTACTCTAGATTATTTTCAGATATTAAAGTTTCCTTCGATCTATAATCGATCGATTGCGAGTTTTCTTCACTACTCGTTCGCGAGAGAGTCAACTACAATTTGTATGGAATTTAAACAGCGCCGACTAGTGTCAGTGATGGGAAAAATAATTTTGCGAGTGCGAATGTCAATAGCACTTGTCAGTGGGTGACGTTAAGCACGTGATTGGTTGTTTCGAGAGCTCAGAGAGTACGAAATACAAAATTTGACACTCGATACGTCAATATCATAGCGACTCACACACTCTTCTCGCCGTGAATATATCTATTAAACTCTCACTCAGCACACGGTTTTGCTGGAAAATGACTCAAGCATACAGGCTTCGAGAGAAACGATGCTCGTAACTCATATTGAGTAGGCAATGGGGCTAGTTATGATTACTGCGATAAAAATATCAGAGGACTTTAAACAGTGTTCTTGATTGGGACACGGAAGCTATAAGCTGCTTGTGTATAATACATAAATTTAAAAATATCGTTCATTAATTTCAAAAAAAAACATTACTTCTGTTATGGAACTATCGAACGACCATGCTAATCATCAGAAATTATATGAACAGTGAAACCCGTAGACATCGGTGTGGATACCGTGCGCTTTATACGGGAACAACAATGTTAGCAACCTATACAGATTATTCTAGCACATTCCAGAATCTTCTTCGGAACTAATTCGGAACAATCTAGAAACGTTACGAGAAAAACTATTATGAGAAAGATGGAAAAAGATATAATGATAACATTAAGAGACGACGCATTCCTTCATCGTTATACATAGATCAAAGTTAACGTCTTAAAACGGCAAGACAATTTTAACTAAACATAAACTGTAGCGTACCATAAAATAAATACAGTAAAACAAGATCACAGTGACCAAATATAGTTAAGACTGTGTTGGTAGTAATAAATTCCCAGAAAGGTAAGAAACATGGGCGGCGGGAGGGTCCGCGCGTACGTCCGCTGGGCGGATACATAAAAATTATCCTATTTATAGGCCATTTCGCCACGAGCGTCCGATACTAAATTTAACAATGGACCATCTGCATCCGTTTCATTTTAACGGCGTTCATCGATCGCAGATCGCGAGGGAAATTTTATCGAACGAGCGCGCCGCGAAAATAGGCCGGACTGAAGTGCTGAAAGTACGAAGGTAAGATATTGGGCGCGGTGAAAAAGATTTTTATACGGAATATTATTCACAATAGAAGCAAACGGTGATAGATATTGAGTAGATATATAGATGTGAAGCGGTCAATGTTAACCATGGCTACTTCTAAATCGACTAGATATTACGCTAAAACATATACCGAGTTTTTCGAGCGGCGATACAATACCATTATTGCTCATTTTGGTGCAGATGTAGAAATGGAGTATTCCTGAAGATTCTGCCCGCTACAACACTGGATGGATACTTGACTTTCGTCCACTCTAATGTCACGACACATCTGACAAAGGTACAGCGCGTTCCTTCGGTGATCCCGGAGTCCTCGGTATGACGTAGCAGAAATCCAAAGAAGAGGTTTCTTTGTGGGTAGAAATCCCACGCAACCCGGTTTCTCTGCTAAAGTACCGGCGCTACCTTTCGAGGGTCACAAAAAGTAGCATTGTAATAAAAATATAGCCAATATTAATACATAAGGTAGTGTACATATAAGAATACACGTGTCGGTTTCGTGAAAACGTGAGTTCCCTCTGAAGTCACTATCGAATCACTCGCCACGGTAAATGTTCGAAATAAACCCAGTTACGTGGATCGGATATACAATTACACCTTCGAGACCGCAAAACATGATCCGCCGCATGACACGGCGAGGTGTCATCGTCGACTCGTCGAGGGCTTCGAAGATGAAAAGACTACTGAAGGTGTATAAACAAATGGCCCAATTCAAATTCAAAATGGCCGCCCGTTTGATTTTCAAATGTTCGTCTGTCTCTCTCTCGCTTTGACAAATCAACGACCTACGTTTTTTTAACAAGCGGATATTTGGAAATATTTGTACGTAAATATTTGGAATCTTAATTATAGCTCATCTCCAAAACAGACTAGGCAGCTTTGATATTATAACACTTAGATATCGATACGATGAGATGACACATACATAACGATCATACAATAACGATTACACTGCTGGAACGTTCTCCAGTTGCACGGCACAAAAGAAAATCTGCACCGTGTAACGTACGAGGAAAGGTCGTCGCTCACTTATCAACACCGCACCGTCGACGGATCGCCGTGCAAGCTGAGTGTCGGCTTGATAAGTGAGTCACGATCTTTATGCACAACAAAGCGTTCTCTTTGAGATTCATATTTCGTGTTCTAACGTATACACCACATAGGTACGGTCCGCCTCTCGGTAACCTACAGAGTTACGTCACCACCCCGTTGTTAACGACTCGTATGCTAAACGGTTACAACTTTTTTTTGTGCACCGTGTCACGTTGACATGAATGTTAGGTTTTTTGTCTTATCGTTCACACGCATCGATGTTGCAGACAATAGGCCGGCAATTAAAGTTGTATTACACATAAATGTAGGTACGTATTAGTTGAAAAACTTTAATGTGCGTTTAGTTTGTTTTATGACAAGAAATTAATTTTTTTGCTTTACAAGTTTATGAAGGATGTTACATTTAAAACAAATATAATGATGTATTAGAAATTACAGTGTCTAAAAATTATTTAAATGTTCTTTTTTCTCAATTGTTATGCCATTTTTAAAACCTTACTATAAAATGCGCATTTGTAGTGCGAGCCGTTCCAATTTTCTCAATTAATAATGAAACGCTTCAAAGAATAATTATAGCGAGCATAACAATTGTAGAAGAATAGCAACATAGAACAAGGGTGCGTTTAAAACCATGGAAAGGAGCGACAAAAGATATTTGAAAAAAAAAGAAGAAAATTAACAAGCAATCATTTCAATACAAACTTGTCCATGTTTGTTAATTAGATATCATTCGTATAAACAATAATTTCGACTAGAAATAAAACATCTACATATTATAACGAAAAAAGAAAATGCCAAGTGACACAACACACACATATCTCACAATGGTAACACGAAACACAAATAGTCATTGTGCGCCGGTGACACAATCACGGCCGTCCGTTCAGAGCGTGTGACATTGAACGTCAGTCGGGCGGAAAGCGCGCGGTCCGCGCTGACCGACATTCGTATGGAGGACTTCCTTTTTCAGAGATACGGCGGGATTTTACCGATAAAGATATATCTGTAGCGTGAGGCAAGGGAACTCGTACACGATTGGCATGAACCTCAGCTACGATCAAATCAAACCAAAGACATGGTCATATATTTTATACCTGAACTCGCGGTCGAGTGGTGTAGATACCCTGACTGCAAAACCGGAGGTCACCGGTTCGATTTCCACCCGGGACGAACATTAGTGCAATGAGCACATTTGCTGTTAAAAAAAATTTTTTTAATCATTACAAGTGAAAATTTAAACGGTACATAAAACAAAAACGATTTTTTTTTAAATGTTTTGTCCGTCTATCTGTTTGTTCCGGGTAATCACCGGCACGGCTGGACCGATTTCGACGAACCTTTCACTTGCAGATAGCCGATATTACGAGAAGACACTTGAGCTTACTGCTTTTATTTATAATTAAATCTGTTATATTTCATGGCCACTTAAAAACTTAAAAACAGTATACCTACCGTGAACTACGTGATAGGATATATAATAAAATCATAGGGTGGAAATGCTAAAAATAGACAAGTCCGTAAAAGGAAATAGCGAAGGACATTGACCGTCGGCCGCACTATCACGATCGCTGTAATACTGTGTCACCGCGTGACAGTGTCAAGGACGGACGGACGTAGATGACACGCGTTAGATATTTTGCAATGATAGAAAGAAACAAAGAAAAACGCGATAGTTTTTCACAATATTATATTCAAACAGAATGAGTTATAGTTGAAAGTCATTGAAAATGTTAACAATATTTGTGCATTGTTTATTGAAGATACGATCCCGGGTGACGGTTGGACACGTTGACTGCGAAACGGGTGGTCGTCGGTTCGATTCGCACCCAGGACAAACACTTGTGTGATCAGTACATTTGTTTATTCCGTCTGGATGCAATAACAAGTATTATATAGTATGTATATATGTATGTAGTTTAACAGTTATCTGGTCCCCATAGTATCGCTCCATAGGCTTTGTGTAATTCGGGACTACATGGCCGATTGTGAGGGTGTGAACAGACATTATTATTATTATTCATCCTTACAAACTTGACGCGCTTCGTCTACATTCATCACTCTCTTCATGCATACACGCCGGTTTCGGAGACTCTTGGACTCTCGACAGTGATATTTGGCACTCGGTGCTTTCTGCCTACCCCGTAAGGGACCCGGCGCGATGGTATGCTGTTGTTGTTGTTGTTGTTGTTATTATTATTATTCGTTGCTAGTACGGTGCGCGGCGAACGGCGCACGCATCGGGCAGTTCAGCTTTCTTTGAATGTGAGCCATGTTTGTTTTATGGTGCGCTTCCGGTGTTTGTGGGCGCGCTAGAGCGAGAGCGACGACCCGAATATAAAACTCGTATATTAATGTAATACGAACTACATATATACGAGCACAAGGCATAAAGGAACTTGAAATACAGTTTAGCAATAAAATGTAAACCTGAGAATGAAAGCTACCTGAAAATTATGGATTTTGTCTAATGTATTCACATACACGTCATCGAACTCTTGAACCATGAATGGCTCACTGGCTCCTCGTGGTCGAGTGTTTGGGGACCCTGACTGCAAAACCGCAGGTCGTGGGTTCGATTCCCACCCGAGACAAATATATGTGTGATGAGCACATTTGTTGTGTATCTGGGAGTAATAAAAATATCTATATAAGTATTTTATATATCGTAATATGAATGGTTATCAACTGTCCAATTACCATACACAGCACAGGCATTAAATTGCCTAGCTTAAAAACATACTGGGGCGATATATTGCCAATTTATTGTTATTATTCTAAATTTTTGCTATTAATATTGAATGGTACACGATTTTTTTTATACATAGCTGGTACTTTATGGCAGAAATTTTGTTTTTTTTTTACCTATTATTTAGTGCAAGTGTACCTAATGTCCGCAATGAACTGTATGAAAAGCTTAGTTTGTCCCGCTAATATTATAAGATAAACGGTCCATCGGAATCAAACGGAGACACCGCGGCCGCGGAGTACACTGGCCTGATTTTTTTTTACACAGCGCATCCATTGAAAGCACTACATAAATTCGTCTCGAAAATAAACACACTGGACGATAAAGCGATTATTTTCGTTATAGAGGTTAAAAGTATTTGCTTTTTATTTCACGCTTGGCAATAAATTTATTTTGTATTCTTTTATGTGCGGCGTAGACTAGTGTTTGGCTGTGGTCCAGCTTCAAATAGACCTAGTTGAAAATATTCTTATATGGCTATGTATTTTTTTGTATATCTACTCTTATGAACATGCGTTAAGTGAAAAATTTTCAGGACACACTTTGCATCGAGCGAGAGTACGATCGAACTAAACTAAATGCCTACATTCTTGAGCAATACTACATATTTTGACAATACCTACTGTTATGTCGTCCAACGTATCTTTCATGGAATCGCATTGTACCGTTGGGAATACTGTCAATATTAATAAGAACACTGGTTTGTGGTGTCAATGAGTTTGTTATAGCCTAGGATCAGAATTCAAATGGACCCGTAGTATCTTTTGTTTAGAAAAGTTTCAACTATTAGCGTTGCATATTATCCACCACAGAACATCAACTTAAGCTAAAGTTATATGATTGTTTATATCCTCACGCTGTAACTACAAAACTTAGTCGTTAAAGATGTCATACCTACAGAACTTAGTCTTTTAAGAATTCACACCTACAAAATCTAAAAATTTATAATATCATAACTACAACAGCCAACTACATATATAAGTAGTTGGCTGTTGTAGTCCTACCTAGAAAAGTTTTTACAACAACATTTCTGTAAGTATCATTAAAACGAATATCCAATTATAAAAGAATATAACTACCATTAATGGCTCAAGTTGATAACTAACTGCACGCTTGATACACGACTAGGAAGAAAGTAAGTCCGTTCACCGTAAACACCCACTTAGGCAGTACAATCTAAGTCTAGATAGCACAGGTCTCCGTCCATGTGATCACCATAATAATCTCTGTTGGAATATCAATGCGCTATACGCACCAACTCGTAATAAACGCACTAGACCGCTACTGGTATTAAGTACTAGGTACTATTGACTGGCTTTGTGGTGGAGCGGTTAGACACCCTGAGACCCTGTAAAACCGGAGGTCGTGTGTTCGATTACCACCCGGGACAAATATTCGTTTGTCCTGAGTCCGGTCGTAATAAAACTATTTTCATTGAAAGAAAGAAAGAAATATTTACTCCATCTGAATCCAAAAAGAAAAGATAAAAAAAAAGATAGAAAAAATTACAAATGACATTAAAAATTTTGGGGTTGTGCATGGAAATATGGTACACTCGGGCCTTAGCTGTGGAAAACCACTGACGCTGATTTTCAGTGCACTTCTGAATTTGGTCGCGTAGTCATTTGTCATTGAACAGTGCATTGTTAATAGGCATTGGACGCATAGATGTTCTTTCCCAATGGGGAAGGAAAACAGGAAACGATATTATATTACAAGTGATGACGTCAATCGTCTATGGTCCCAGAAGGAGCGGTTTCTAGATCGAGTGCTCTATTAATAAAGTATCACTACACAGTACAAAACAAAGTCGCTTTCCGCCGTCTGTCCCTATGTCCCTATGTATGCTTAGATCTTTAAAACTACGCAACGGATTTTG
>DWDX01003782.1:0-12620 GCA_018245675.1 Agara michaeli
ATTTAAAAAACAAACACCGACAACAAAAAAAAAAAAAAAAAAACACAAAAAAAAAAAAAAAAAAAAAAAAAAAAAAATTTAAAAAAAAATACAGACGAATTGAGAACCTCCTCCTTTTTTTGAAGTCGGTTAATAAAATACCTCTTGCCGTACAGCTCGCTCAGAATGTATTAAAAATATGTTAGTTGAAAATGGGCTTAATAAACAACGGATCGTCTCACATTGAACAAGCTTATTGAAAGGTCAAGAACAGACCCAAGAGACGAGTTTAACAACATAAAAACTTTTTAACGAAAAATGAAACCGCCGAATATACTAAAAAAATAATAAATATTTTCTATTTAATCTTAATAACTAAGTTCTTAAATTCTTGTTAATATATCTAAGTAAACATTTTTTAAATTATCAATTAACCTTAACAACCAAGTTCTTAAATTAGTCTAAATATACCTAAGTAATTTTGAGTCGGTGCCAAACATTATTCGAATGACTAATGCACAAGGCAGCAAAATATACGAAATACCATCACTACATTACTAACTTATTGCCACGTTATCAAGTAGAAACGAGTGCGAAATATAGCAAGATATATCTAATGCACTTACCATTTACTGTAAAATTTTAAAAAATTACATTAATATGTCCGTTTGTGCAATTCATCTTATTTTTTGTCATCATACATTAAACAGTAACATTGCAAATGGTGTCAGGGGATTAACTAGTAAACAGATAAAGGCAATAAAAAGACACTATACTTGCGTGCTGACAAGGAAAAAAGGCTTCTTACGTGTTATCACCTAAACGTTATTAACTTAAGTATCCCGCGGCTGCAATAATGCCCGACACCACCTCTCATAGAGCTTAACCTAATAATAATGTAGTCTCTTTTTCTACGGGTATACGCTTATATTCACTGTATTTTTTTATTATATAATGTACGATCATGACGTTCATTGGTCACAAACGATGTTTGTTTATACGGTAAATTTACTAATTACTTTCGGTTTTAGTAATGATTTAAAATTATGCGCACCTAATACTCTAATAGTTATTCAGTATTAAAGGGGCTTCTTGCGAGTACACATTATAAGCCGAACGCTATTATGTTCAGTATCCCAACAAATGCAGTAACATCGGCTTAATAAGTTTATCCTTGATCCAATTACTTTAACTACGATTTAATTATAATAAGTAACATTATTTTACATTTCGTGATAGCAGACAGATTTTTATTTTTATGTTTAGCAAATTAAATTACTTACCGATTACATCACTACGTACTTCATATAAAAAATGCCATAAGAAAATTGTCTCACCATTTTCTAGTGAAAAATCTAGTGAAAAAAACAATACTCAAAATAGATTTTTAAAGCAAAATTTTGCTTTAAACATCAATTAGACTGATATTCTTATTTTTCCTATTATTGTAGAAAAGCAGTAATCTACTGGATTAAGGATATTGTCCGAAACAATAATAGGTCACAAAGGAAATCTTTTCAAGTAGCTATCAAATAATACAACTCACGGAACAGTTGAAATAAAAGAATACACACCTACCTACAAGCCACACACATGCTCCAGCATGAAAATATCACAGAATCCTTATCCCGTTATAACATTCTAAATAATTATCCCGCATAAATTTCATAATGTGTTGTTAAAAATCTATTTTTCATTTATTAATGGTCACAAAAATAACTTACTTTATAGTTTCCAGCAAGGGTTCAATGAAAAATGAAATAAATAAATACAAAGTATTTAAACAGCACGCAATTTTGGAATAATTATACAAATAAATATTCATTGTCGTTATAATAGCATTATAGATTCAGTTATATTGACAAAGTACGCAAAATACTGAGGACAATGGGGTGATTGCGTTTGGATACAATTATGGCTATTAAAATATGATTTTGAAGCATTTTTCGTAAATGTTTTTCGTAAAATATCATTTTCGGGGTCTGGATATATATATGTCTTACTTATATTTATATATGTTTACACTATTCAGAAACATGTATTCATATTAGTTAACAAATCTCAACTGTTTTCATGTTCTTTTTTCTAAATATTTGTTCATGTTGGCTATACATGCCTTTATGGCTTCAGCGTCCTGGAATTAAGTGTATACTAAAACAAATATATTTTCAACTAACTTTTGTTCGCGGCTTTGTTTTAAATAAATTCCAATAAATCATGCACCTTTTTTAACCTACGAGTACATATAAATCTGCAGCAAATTTATAAAGAAATCTATCTAGGAATGAAAAAATCTTACAAACTTTCATCCTCTACTTCACACCTGTACGGTAGAATTTTCAAAAACTTAACGTTTTTTATTAATCAAGAGCATAAATCTAAGATTTACCGTGTAACTTCAAAGACGAAGAAAATTTTATAGGAACTTTCAACCCCCATTTAACCCATTTTGGGATAGAATTTCTAACATTCCTTTTATTGTGCTCACTTAGGCTATATAAAGAATCGATCTGCACAATTTCAGAATTCTACGTGCAGCTGTTTCGGCTACGAATTGATCTCGGAGTCAGTCAACTACTCAGTATGTCACCTTCCTCTTTTATAACAATTTTATATATGAGTCTTATGAGTATATGAAACGATGTATGAATATTTGTTCTAACTCTTCTGCAGTTGCTCTATTTGCTATCTGCATTTGTTCTAACAAACTGCAGCATAAAATATACATGTTAGATAATCTCAATTGACATTATTAAACTTTTACGTTATCTCAGAGTAAAATACATATGTATGTTACATACGGATTTTATAATCTTCGTGTGTTAATTTAGCTCTTAGTTGTAATTTGTTTTCTTGGTCGAAAATGTGAGTCACTCATTGGGTGTAATTTATTAAAAGGAACTCAATTTATTAACCGACTTCATTTTACATCGACGGACAAATCCACTCGAATTTACCTAAGTGATATTTACAGCTTTGATTTTATGTACCAGCAAGTATTTGGGTTAAAAATAGATCGGGTCCGTTTACGTGGCCTCGTAAGCCTCGGCCACCCGACCCTCGGGAGTGGGAGTCTTTATAAGGGGGAAGAGACCCCACACCCTCATAGACATGATTTATATCGGCAAAGATAAGCAATCTTTCCACAGAGCAAGATTTAATAAGGTCGCACGAATAGAGTGTAAGTTGCCACTGCCATTTACATAGGCATATGTTTTATTTATGTAGTGTCTTGATGCCTCCTAAGGTCACGTTTGCTATCATTTCAGTAGTTCCATAAGTGAAAGGCGCCCATTTGTATTTACAGCTGTATAGTTTTACGGACATTAAATTTACTTTTTGCTACCACCAGAATATTATGTACTTATACCTACTTATTCAATTCAAGTGTTTTTTAAACATTCCTTTTGTACCGAAATGTGCTATATTTTAACAAGATTAGCATTGCGGAATGTAGAATGACGATAACAACGCAGTCATTTTACATATGTCATGAAACGTAAAAATAACATGAATACAATAAATCAAGAAAATGTTACATTTATATTCCATTTAGAGCCCGTGATTCAAGCATGTCATTTTAAGGGCTCTCATTTTCATAGATATTTAAATTAATATAACAACGTACCTGTACCCAGCTGTAGTTTGTACGATCCCTTTGTTTATATCTAAAAGTCACCTGTTTTGTAAATGTAAATAAACATAATATTTCAACAATAAGAAAACCGTGTTAGGTTACTAAACTGGGCCATTTCAATTAAGCACATCATTCATTTCCATGTTAACGTTGACAATAAACTTTACTCATTCCATTCATATTAAGCGCTAAGAACTTTTTACTTAAAGTATATTCGTTACAATAAATTTAACATAGAACATTAATCAAATCTCGTTCGTTTCATAAATACATACATATTTAATTTTAATTAACTAAAACTATATCCATACGTTATAGTATTTATCTAGAACACTACACTGTAGTTAAAGCAAATATTTGATAGATCCCTCGGTGTTTATGATAGAACTTTACTGATTATAAATTAAGGAACCGCAAACGTTAGTGTATATCTAATCCAGTTAAACTTCATTCGCCTTCATTTAATTCTTACTCGTAACTACCTACTTCCTACTGTATGTAATTCAGATAAACTTTAACGCATAACATATGTATTTACACAACAATCGGTAATTGTCCTATAAAACTTTATGCAAACGCAACCAGATCGAACAGAAACGTAGAACTCTACATAATATGTACTTTACAAATACTCCTTGCCCCAGTTTCCAATTGGCCAAATTTTTCGTTTGTTGCCGTGTGACTGACTTCAATGCTCCCTCTTACCCTTTTCAGTCCAAAATATGTTTAACACTATACTATACTTTGTACCTATGAATAATATAGAATTCAACCTTTCATACATTTTATGGAACAATCACAATTTATACTAAAATACAGTAATTTATATCCATATATACCTACTGAAATGTATTTTCTGTTTTATTTATTTTTTAATACCTGCCGCATCATGTATAGACATGATGCGGCAGGTCCACCTATATATCCACCGAGGGTCCACTGGGAGAAAATAATATTAGTCCTTACCTTCATCCTTTGCTAGGTCGCCTGTGATATGAAATGTTTAAAACAATCAAAATTTAAATCTAAATAAATAAATCGTGCATGAGTTAACTTCGATTTTATTGATCTATAGTTAATATTTCTTATCGAAGCTTATTTAAATTAACATTCAGGGGCCTTTCACGTTATAACTGAAACTTTGTAAGAATCGGTGCCGTGAGGTAAAAATAAACTAAACCAACTATCAGTCTCTGCCGACACCCGCTGCGCGGCCAATTCCGAGTTCACATTAAATCATGCAGGCATCAGTTTTGAGCCCTTTCTATGTTTCAGACAAGGGTTTGCCTTCTACTGATTTTATACAACAGGACTTTCAATCAATCATATCTATTTATTTCTATACTGGTAATGAACTTGCACACTATTTAAACAATAGAAATTCATTGGCTTATATTAATAGGCGGAAGAGAATAACATTAATATTATAAAATTAATGTATGCTTATGACCCTTTTGACAAAAAACACTCGTTAAGACAATGTCCACAAATGTACATATTTATATTCCCTATATTGTTTAAAAGTACGCATATAAAAAGTTGTAATTAAAAAGGCGATGTAATCGGAACAAACACGTTCTGCCAGTTGGAATAACTCCGACTGAATTTTTCGCTTTTGAAACATCATACTCAGCGTCCTCTGAAGAGTTTAATATAACCCTTTAAAACGTACCTACTGTTGTTTAAATATTTGGACGATCTGGATTATTTATTTATAAATACAATCATCATTGTAATTTAAAAATAAGTACATGTTCAATACGTATCGTACAATAAATTTATAATTTTTTGAAACGCAAAGTACCTCAAACCAGATTGTAAAACCAATATTACGTGTCGGATTTGAGGGAAAAGTTGGTACAATCTATTGGAAGCACCTTCACAGCTGGCAGGCTTTTGGCGTAGAACAAATTACATTTAGCTTCCGGCGTCTTGCATTGTTGTCTTATTATTATACAACGGCCTTATCATTAAAGCAAGAACAAGCTTAAATTCTATTATGAGGTACGTTTCGCTAAACCTGTAACTTTAATATAAAAATTCTAACATAATACTGGAAAATAATTGTTGTAATGAATATTGCGATATACTTACGGTTAAAAACAAAACTAGGCAGGTACAAATAACCATCACATCAACGTAATTATCTAATAAAAAAGACGCTATCAAAAGAATGAATACGCAATTTACGCGCATCGGCGCCTGTGGTGTACAAATTAAAAGATAAAAACATCGCTAGTGAAATTTCGATAACATTCGTGTTCACGTTCACGTGTGACTGCTTTCGTAATCAACGTGCTACGCGCCCGTATCTATCTGTTCAAATTAATTTCTGGATAGCTACATGGAGATAAAGTCCCACTGTTTAATAAAGGAGCCCTAGCTGTTTGGAACTACGTAATGAGTGTGCGAGAGCGATGTGTCAAATAAAGGAATCGTTATACAAACATTATAAGGTTTCGCTTCGTAGCGTAGACAGCGGAATGCGGCGCGTGCTGGGTACTGCCTGCGAGCTTCAGTATCGGTTATTAGACATACACAAAATTATTTTAAAAGTACACATGAAAACTACATACAAATCACTATATATTTGATTTAAATTTTTAATAAAATATTTTGTTATCCTCATTAAGTAACCTAATTATTGATAAAATTTGATGACACCACAATACATTAAACACATGCCTCTAATTAGTCTTTGTCGTAGACAAATAAGATATTGAAAGACTCAATTTCTCGAATTCTCCATCACTCGTGTCCCTTAGAAAACTGAACCAAGTGAAATATGACATGACCCCGGGTATGACAGAAAAGACTTATTAAACAGACAACGTTTTCGTAACACTTATTAAGGTTATAATTTTCAATAGCAATGTAACACATAAAAAAGCAAATTTTGCGTCTTCGATCTATTTTAACTAAATTTTTTGATATGAAACGTATTAGCGCATTTTGGGTATATGAAGGACTCGAATGCCGTGACGGCAAGAGGCTTGATGATTTCTCTGGCGTCACGTCTACTCCCCGCCAGATCTCTCCACTGCTTTCTTTGCGTGATTCAATAATCATTACTACAATTTGATTTGTCCAACCTGAAGCACGTGATTTATGTGCATAAAATTTCCAAACTAATACATAGTCTCAGACTTCTGATTAAGATTAAAACTTCGATTTGTTTGTCGTGTACATTCTTAATATCATAAAAAAAATATTGAGTAAGTTCCGTTTAATAAAAGACTGAAGTTATTCAGCGCACGCAGTCAGAATATTCTCATTGCAAGCCTTCCAGACTGGAACAAAGCAAGCATTACTACATTGTTGCCAAGTTACTCAACTGTCTACTGTAGGTTTAAACAAGGTAATAGAAGCCTTTGTGCCGAGTTGAACTGTTGGAGTACTCAATTTTTTCCTCGTTAGATATAAATACCAAAGGCTTAATTTAATGCCGGTCTCAACCCTCACGTGTTACATATTCTGACTAGTGAGGTGATTTAACAAGACTGTACACTCAAAGGTCTACTTGAACTTCTGCAGTATGTATATTCAAGAATAACAACGGTGGTCTAACTGAGCTCAGAATGAGTTTTTACCCGACATCGAAAAAGGTGGAAGTTCTATGTTTTGATTTTGCAAATTCTTTTTTTTGTTTAAAAGGGTATACCCATCATCAATTACTGGCCGATTTTGATAAATATCTTCTTATTAAATATTAGCTTTGCCCGCGACTTCGCCCGCGTGAAAATTTGTGTGTCACAAAGTTTTTACCGTGTAAATAATGACCGCGCGCGAATTGTAGGATAAAATGTAGCTTATATGCTGCTCCTCTTGTTACGAAGATATATAATTATAAGATATAGCAACATGCTATAAAATGTTTCGCGATAAAAGGTAGTCTATATACTTTCCCAAAGTCACGACTGTGTCTGTACCAAATTAAAATCGGGATTCAGTGATTTAGGCGTGAAAGGGTAACAGAAAGACAGACAGACAGACAAACAGACAAACAGACAGACAAATATATATATATATATATATAGGTAAATTGAAATAAATATGAAATATATTAAAATGATTACTGTGGCTAACCCTTAAGAGATAAACATAAATACCATTGCACATTTTTTATAGGTTTTCTAAAGGACAATGTTTTTGTAGATAGAACATTGTTTTCATGTGTCTCATAAGGTTGAATCAGCGCACGCTATGTAAGCGTTCAGGAAGCACGTTTTCGGCGACCTTGTCGTTAAACAATGTAATTCTTGGAAAACATTTTAAAATATTGGGAAAAAACATTTGCCTATGTTCATCCCGAGACTCTCGAGTATCTCTATATAAAATTTTATCACTATGGCTTCAGCGGTTTAGCCGTGATGACATCACTGACAGACAGACAGTTACTTTCGCATTTATAATATTAGTATGGACATGTCGTAGAGAGACTTCAATTATAAAAAAATTACAGTAACGAAAATTAGAACAATGTATTTTTGATATCTTTAATGTATAAAGAAATTAATGTAAAAAAATACATTTCAAAATCTTGAGTGTGGGAACTCTGATTTTTCTATACACAGACACAAATATTGTTACTCAAATTTGTTTGCACATAAATATAATAATAAGCTATTTGAATACACGTTACACCAGTGTATGTGAAAGGAACGAAGCACACCTGTGTTCGATTAACTATTTTCAGCAACGGTGTATTACCAAACACCTCATTTCCCGTGACCTTTCGATCAAATGACACGCATTCGCTAAATGTCACAAGAAACCTTGTAACGTCACTACACTGTATCTGAAATGTGTGCACCAAACGGATAATGTGTCACCAATAGAATGTATCATTAAAACGCCCATACATTCACCGTTCCGATTTACAAAAAACCAAATAACAGGTGCTTGGATTTGTTAATTTCATTAACGGACCCGTTATACTTATCTATTACTATATTGTTAGAGAATATATTTTTGAACGAAATTTTCTACAATTTTCCAATTATTTTACATATTGTAGTGGTCACTGCAATATCAATCCGTTCACTGTACTTACAGTGAAAAAAATTAAGCACTTCTCTGTTAAGTGTAGGTACCTATATCCGCTTTGTATTAAATTAATTTGAGAAGATTTTGGAGAAACGAATATTATAAATATGTAGTATTTTTCTCTGATGTAAAAATTACTGTACGTTTTAACTAAACAATAATGATAACGTCAAAATCCACTTATTACAAAATCCTACGAACACTTTTAACGCTGCTATAATTCGAAAAACCTAGAATTATATAATGCAAATGGAACTGACATTGTTTTTCGCTTGCATTTGTTGAATGTAAAACGGACAAAAATTATACACGAGTTCCACACGTCGAACACCTACATGTCATCTAAGTAATCGGGTTAATGTTAAAAATTAGAAAGCAATCGTACTAACAAGCCGCTGGCACTCGGCCAGAATCTGCAACTCCCATTCCAGGGTTCTAGACGATCTGGTCCGCCAAGACGCTTTCCACACACGAATCTACACAGAAATAGAGTACATAGATGTTAATTGTAGTGCTCCTAAACACTGAATGAACCTGTTCACGAAAGCGCTACTCGGCAATAAATCAAATTGGCTACGTGATCCATTGTATTCAGTAATTTACTTACGCGAAGAAATAATAAACATCTGTTTATATGTGTCTATGTACGACTTGTTATTACATCTACTATATAATATGGCGATATTTGACTTTTTTGGCTTGATATTCAGTAGTCAAGAAACCGGCAAAGTATTCAGTTTCAATTATAACATTCTTTGCGCCAGTCAAAGACTTAAAGATTGGTTGCTTTAACGTGGTTTTGCTTCATAGTAATATGAATAAATAAGTTCTATGTATTTAAGATGCATTACGCGATATACGAGCTATGAGTACACTTATTTATTTATTTATTTATAGGATCACCAACATAAGTATCAGTATTTACAAACCAGAATTTAAATACATAATTACAAATTCACAACACTTCAACTTCAAAATAACATTTCAATGTTATTTTGATAAAAATATGTTATGAAAAAATAATATTAGAAACTATTAATTTGGTGGAATAAATCGCAGACGAGTGGAGTATAAAATCACCCCACTGTACTTTAAGGTAATAAAGGATCATTGACCTGGCTGGTTGCATTATGTTTGTATGGACTAGAAAATGGATGCGCTGTAAACGTCGGCGGAACACAGATAAGAGGAACAGTGACGTATGAACTATGAATAATAATTAGTAGAGGATAATACTGCATTGTGTGGTGCACCTCGCCAACTAGTGCCTGGTATCACGCCAAACACCGCCACCTCCAGATAGCATTTCACACGCGATCCTAAATACTGTTTCAAACGATACCACTCGCACGCGTAAACTAAGCACGTACAAACTTGTTTCGTGTCTTATCGTGCCTGAAGTCCTACCCGCCTTGTGAAAAAACTTTTACCATATGGACACGTTATAACTTCGCTAGATGTGGATGTCTTTTCTCTGAGGATTTTTTCGTTTCTAAACTTTTAAGAGCGCCTCGGAATGTCCATACATATGCGTTTGTAAGCATATGTGGAAACAACGAAGCCATAATTGTATCACATTTTTCATTTATAATCTTTTCTTAAATCCGCATTCCCGGTACATTTCATATTTTCACGAAAATAACACAAAAATGTTTCATATACAACATATACAAATTAGCCCTTTACTAAGAAATAGTATGTAGTTAAACAATCTTGAAATCCCTACATAACATTGTTCGAAATGAACTAACATCCTTAAATAATAATAGGTACATAATGACATGAATTTCAAACATAAAAAATGCAGCAGTGATATCTTAATAACTTAAATTTTATCCTCCACGTGGCACGTGGGAGACTTAAAATGATATTTCATTAATTAGAATGATTTCTTACTAAATAAGTTACTTTAAAATTTTAAATCAACAATTGTTAGTGCAAATCGTTATACCGTATACTATTTGCAATTATTAGTTGCCTATTGATTTCTTTTAGAATGTAAGCTTACATAAAGTTATATTTAGGTACATTTATATTGTTATTAACACGCTCATACGGTAAAGTTATATTATCATTGTCGTTTGTATAATGCAATGAGTTCTTTATTCGAATATACGCTGCTATCCTTAATACCAAATTCAATTAACTTACTATTAAATTACAAGAAGCCTGATTGGTTTCATAAAAACTTTTTGTTAAACTGTTTCATTTCTTATGGTACCCTGTATTTTTTCTCCTCGATACCTTCGTACTGTTATCCTTCTAGCTATTGATATTAATTCCATATATTATAAAATATATTCCATATATGTTTCTTTGATCTCGCGAAGAAGTTTTTATACTCACTTTGTTCGATCGAGAACCTTTTACAGTGTTAGATTCAAAATAACTCTACACTTTATATACAAGAAAAGTTTTTATTACCCGTTTCTCGGAAGTACTTTTCTACTGACACTGATCCGGAGCATCACTAGTCTGCGCACTTCAAAAACTCTTGTCCTGATTGAGAACCTTTTCCTCCGTTACATTAAATGTAACAGTGCAAATAAAGCAGTAGGCATCTAAATTGTATCACAGCGGCGCTACTGTTTGTTTGGGTGGCTTTCGTTTTTATGATTTATAGTGACGCACTGATTTAGAAATTATTCGTTATTGTACAATGCTGTCGAGATACGTTTTTAATATGAATTTTTCTATTGTTACCAATGCTTGATATGGAAAAGGTCGGAACAAAGGATAACTGGAATAGGATGGGAAATAACAAAAAACAACTAAGTGACCGTTCCGTGTATGACGATTTCACACGTAGACAATATAGCTAACTATCGGCTGGGAAAGGTAACGGTACCTACATGTTCTGCTTGATCCGAATCTTAAGGCTAACTAGCTAATTGAATTTCATACTATTGCATAACTTGATGCTTTTAACGAAAATTATCTACTTCATACTGTCTCAAAAGGAGTAAGAGAATATCTTTCAATTTGTTTAAACAACCTTAGTTGTTATTTATATCCGGGAAATCTACAAAATAGCCATTGGGTCGTGAATAGTTTTAAATTACATAATAAAAATACTTACGTTAATATAATAAAGGGGCTATCCGCACACCGTCGTCTAATCTCGAACTAGGTAGCGTGTACTTTTCTCAAGAAAATTACTTATAGAATAAATACAACATTAATACAGCATATTTCACCGATTAGCGTAGGATACTTGTAACAAAAATAAATGCACGACAGAATTATGACAGTACCAAACGATGTGTTATATGAAGATGCAGATTGTGTTATATAAAGAATAAGATGTCACAGCAACAGCGCATCGCCACTATCACTACAGATAAGAAATAGATACGCTTCCTGAGCACATACTCTATTTCGACCAATACCGCCACATCTTTACGCTAACAATTACTGTAGCGATGATCGTTCCGCGATCCACACCCTTATGTTACAAGTTTATATCTTCAAAACACGATACAATACGACACAGCACGCAGTTTGCAAAGTGAGCAACACGATAACGTGTCCGTTGAGGCGCCTCCTGAAAGGGATTACCGCCAAGCTCTGTACACATACCACTTGACGTCTGAACACTGTGAACTGTTCACGTGCTACTCCATTTGCATTTCAGAGCTGAAATGCGAATCCGATTCATTATGCATATCCTAGTGATGGACATAAAAATGTTTCTATACCTTTAGATTTTATACATAAACAAATATTTCTTCTCAAACAGCCATAACAAGACTTGTTCATAACAATAAAATCCACTAATTTCCCATACTATTAATTAAAAGTCTAAAACAACGTCAACAACCGTTAACTTTATCTTGTATTTTAATCGATAACTGCCGATCGGGAGGTCCTGGGTTCAAATTCCGGGTTGGGTACTGTTGGATTTTTCTAATTTAGAATTTCTAGCGGTGACTCAGAGTCTGGATGTGTGCCCGGTGCA
>DWDX01003783.1:0-12619 GCA_018245675.1 Agara michaeli
GTCTATTAATTTCACGTTTAAACCGATTTTTAGACTGTATAATTTGGGAATAAGTTAAGCTTTGGAAGTGGGCGCGAGCGAAAACGAATACTTTCTTATTTAGCAAATAACGAAACGAAAATGTATAAAACGCTCTGAAATATTAAGGTTTCCGCGTGAACTAAGACTGTGCCACTATTAATCAATAAATAAGAGCTTTATCTATATTTCTATGACTTCTGCACTGCGTTAATCATTTCCATTACCATTAATTAAAGCAGGTGAATTCCCTGTCTTCTGACTGAAGTATTATTAATGTTTTTTGTTATGCTTCATTAGTAGCAACGGTGTTTAAGGTACTTAGCTTACCTTTTTTTAGGAAATCCAATGTTCAAACTTACAATAATTATTAGGCTCGTATAAAATTTATTAAGGAATATTTTCTGTCATTTCTTTGTACTCCACTATTGCTACATTCAAGAGGGAAGCTGAAGTATTTTGCTGCTTAGCAGGAGAATGGACGCAGTAATGCCGTGTGCAATATACAGAACAGAGAGTCTGCCCTCACACTGAGAAGGTTTAAGGTCAACCTATTACGTTGGTCAAATGCTGATTGGTAAACTTCACTCACCTCGGAGAACCCTAAGTTGTAAGGGTTTCCTCATGATGGACATAAATAGTGGTTGCTTTATTAGCTTTTGAAAATCTTTATAAGGGTAATTGTATCTGATATCGATGAATCCTCGCTGACAGTGGTCGGTATATAAGGCACTGCATGATTTATGACACTGTGTGTGTGTTGACGTCTTTATTGACTTTTTTCTTACACACTTATACGATGTAGTATTTTTTTTGCACAGCGATATTATAAATTGCCTTTCTTCACTTCTATTCTCGTATAATCAAATCAATAATAGCATTTTCAATGAATCATTTACAATCGCGCGTACGTGCGCCACTAGTTCTCCAATATTGCTCGAGCAACATTTACACAAACCATTACGAGTCACTTTTCACAACTCTCTAATTTACGATCTATTGAACTCACAAAACTTGATCTTAAACCACGCAATAAAACCGTCAGCATAACGCAGGTTTTAAAGTATACCGATTTAAAATGATTCTTGTTCAAAACTGTATGACCGCAAAAAAATGTTACAGTTTTTTTGATGCTGTTTATTGTCTTAATCTAATTAGTTCGTTCACTAGTATTACGTAAACGTTCATATATCGTCCGTCGACCAACCTAATTTTATAATTGTGTACTATTTATTAATGAATATTTTTAGCGATGTTCGTATATCTGCAAGTTTTGAGGGCAAGTTTGATGACATACAATATGTTCGGAATTGCAACAAGTTGAGACATATTTATTGCCACTGATACCGATACGCTAGTTTGTACAATAATTAAATGTAAAGGCTCATGTAACGCAAATATTTTAAAAATAAAAGGAAAACGAATCAACTCACGCAAGGCCACAGCGCGTATCTCACGATGCATCAGATAAGCTGATGGATGATTGTTATCGTTGGCCTGCGGTTCGCCGGGGAAATTTATAATAGATTTAGAGGCTGTTGAATAAAAATATGAGGATAGTTCATTAATGTTAATTTTGAACTCAAGTTCATTATTCATATATTGTCATTTGAAAAATTCATCATACGTAACTGAAGCTACTAATCTCAAACACATCTGAAGAACACAGCTTTTGAAGTTTCTCTACACATCTCTGAGATCGGCTAGTAGAAAAGGCCTCATCATGGCATTAAACCCGCCGTTTGTGCCACTAATTTTTTGACTTCAAAAAGCATAAGTAAATTAGAGCTACCCTAGACCACTCATTGTTACTATGCTCAAGGATTGGATTTGGCCATCTCGAATCCGTGTGAATTTCGAATCCACTAGGCAACTGCACACGTCAGACCGGGAATGGATTGGATTATTGAATGGATGGATTATTACTATACCTTCACACTAGCCTTAACAGGGTGGCAAAAAGGTAACTCTACAAACATAAGGAACACATGGAACTTTTCTCAGCTCGCTTATTTTAAACACGTTAAATGAATCATGAACTGGTCTTTTAGTTTAGTGGTTAATGATTCTAATATCGAGCTGGAGGTTGCGGATTCGATACAGACTCAGAACAAATTCATGTGATGAGCGAGAGCGTTTTTGTTTTCGGATAAAAAATTAAATATGCTTTAGAAAATCACATGTCTGGAAAACACCAACACAAGCTCCGCCTACTTTGGGCTCAGGTAACTGCACGTGACGTTGTGCTTAAAACATTATATCATATTATTATTAGGTTTTCAATTTCTTAATTCTCACTAACAAATGTGTAGACAACATATCAAATGTACGTACATTATAGTACGTAGTATAGCCATACATACATTATACCTCCTTTGTTTATTTGGCGATCTTCCTACATCTGACTGAGTTACGTATTTGGGTAGATAAGATAATAAAATATACCTATACAACTTGTTTAATATTTGGGTACTGTAGCAGACTATTTAACGTATCGACTAAACTGTTGCTAATATCAATATGACGGACAGACATTATCTCTGACGTCAAATACAAATGCTTATGGAAAATGTTTAAATGTTTGTTTGTCAACCCCTATCTGGAAAAGACCCGGAGCGTACTTCATTGAAATGCTCGTGATAACATTTCTGATCGCATAGAAGACAACGAGAAAAATCTGAAATACAATATTTGGATCTATGAGACAAAGTGCCATAAAAGCTAATATGTATAAGTGATATAGTTTCTTAAATTAAAGTCACGCTTTATAAATACTTATGAAAATAAAGTATTTTGTAACACTTACAATAGGTAAACAAATTTAGAAATTACTTAATTCTCTCGCCACATCACGCAGTTAAGCCTTTATATCTTGACATGGGGATTTAAATGTTTATCTTTGAAAAGCTATATACCCTGATTATAATAGTAAAAACATGGTGAGGTGTAGGTACATAAATTGAAGTTTTAAAATTGGAATTTTGAAATTTATTGTATTGAAATTAATTTCAGATGTCTACAGGAATTACGAGTATTTCTGGATTACTATAACATATAGCTTAAGACATGTGATTTGGAACAATCTTTCAAAATAACGTATGTAACATACCTACTATTTGATATGTTTCATCCAACATACAAATTTGGAGGTGCATTCAAAATGAAAATCGATATATGGCACAAAGACAACGTTTCAGGATAAAATAACTAAAGACTATATAGATCGGTTTATAATTTTTTATTATTTCGTTACAAAATAATAGTTTCAAACACTTTGTTTTTAAATCATATTAACTTATTCATGTAACAAAAAAATCAAGTGTCGTTGAACTTTAACATTATGTGGTCATTAAACCCCCATCTGATGAAGGAGTAACAAAAGTTAATTTGAGATCAGTGGAAGTGCCCAAGAGGCTGCCCATAAGGCTTGACATCAAAATTCTCATTTACTCATCATTACTCGTAAATTGAAAGGACTGAGATGATGAAATGAGCGAAAAGATAGTTCTTTCACAGACAGTGTAAATAAATCTTAGAAGTAGACTTTAAGAGTTAGGTTATCTTGTAAATAACTTTACAAAGAATTGCAATACCAGAAATGTCCATGTAAAAAACAAACAGCATACATACATATTCGGATAAGCTATCTCAAGTTTTGACAATGTTTAATTTAATCTGACAAAACTCGGAAAACCACATTTCGAATATTTTTAAAAAGTATTTATGTGTATGTTATACTGGATATTTAATATGTGGTCTTATTACATTCTGATAGGTCACAATTTGAAATTGGTATCAGGAATAAGCCAGGAGTTAATTTCGATTTCCCTGTAATGAAATGTTGAAATGTAAATACAACGAATACTGTACTAAAAGTCCTTCCGAAACTATTGTTATAAAAGCAATCAGTATGTTATGTGAATTACACGTCTTTTAAGATTATAAAACATAATTCAAATTAAAGAAAATTGAATTAACAAAAACTGGTTTTAGTAATAAATTTGCAGTTTCGAATTCAGCGTATTTGAGAGCTTACAAGTTTTTTGCTAACTGATCATCTTGTCGAAGTTCATCACCTATCCGGGGGAAATTTTTGAACAATGCAGGACCAATTTCTATTTATATGAATAAATAAATTGGTCCCGATGTTTCAATATTTCCAGTAAATTACAAGTGCGAAACCACCCGTCACTAATACCATGTACGTAAGGTTGTTATAATCTTATCTACTGTTGTCGATATGTTGTTGGATCAATAGTGCCAACCGGATATGTTGCTAGTTCTTTGAATCCATAATTTTATCATATATGCTAATGTAAGCTATTGTTTATCTGCTAGGTTATCTCGCCAGACTTCTTAATCGATTTAGCTCAAATTTGGTTTGGAGATAGCCTGAACCGTAGGAAAGCACTTACACTGATATTGGTATTACTTAGGATACATTTTAAATCACCTTATTACCCAGCAGCGGAAGGGATAAAAAGAATTGCGATCCATATCGGTTGTAACAATGAAATTAATTAAGCAACATGATTACGTCCACTTAAATGTAATTTATCAATAATCACACTACTTTTAAGTACAAAATTACTGAATTCACATAGTGCTTAAGAATTACATGTATCACTTTACTTATCTGCTTCGCTATCGGCTATCACATTTACATAACGTTCACTGTCATCAACCACAGACACAATAATCGTGTTATATCACAGGAGATATTTTCATCCTTCGATTCTTAATCAGGCGCCGAATACGATCTGAAGATTCCACCGATGCCGCCTCCGTCTTTATCGTCATTTCTAAGAGCCAAAGTGACCGCAAGGCCTACTACGGCGCCTAGTAGAACACCAACGGTTATCGCCAGAACTCTTTGAGTGTATGGCCATTTTGAACACGCCCAGTACTGCTCTCGTACTACGCTGAAACAAAAACGGATCGAATAAAATAAAATTATCATTTATTAAATATTATCAACTCGGTATACCGGTTAACGAACCTAACAGCTAAGCCGCTGTAGGTTCTGTAAAGTGAGCGATATTGAGAGTGCCGAGCGGTGTAAGGGTTGTAGCCACGTTTGTTCATATACGGATTTTATAGTTAAATAAATAGACATTGAGAGACACCTGAATAGATAAGCTGTGGAGAGTTATAGCTTTACGCTACCGTCTAATGGTTCAGTTCAAAGTGAGAGATCATGTTACGGTGTCGCGACTGTGAATTGAGATGTTTGGAGACCTAAATCAATAGCGAACATTATTTGTGGCTTGAAATGGTGATGAACAAAAAAGTTTACTCAAACTTTGCTCGAAATTATTAAGCACCGTAATTCTTAAAAGGGATATCTAATTTGAAAAAAAAAATATGGCAATAGGCTCACCACCTATTCCATAGTGGGACTTAAACGTAACTGGTGAAATCTGGGGGTGTACTACACTCCCCTGCCTACCCCTTAGGGGATTACAGGCGTGGTGTTACGTTTTTTAATTATTATTTATTTATTGATTTTCCTTATTTTTATTGGCAGGGAACCGTTATCAATGAAAAGTGATATTGTTACATGCCGTCTGTTTCCTTATCTATTGCTGTAAGCAATCGAATCCGCTCAGGATTATTGAACTCGGTCAAAAAACAAAGAAACACGGCTTTCGTGATCGATTTTGCATCTGTATTGTAAATCCACACTGTTTCACGTGCAACAGTAATCAGTCATTGCTTATCAATTCATCTCCAATACTTCGCACAATCAAAGACATTATTTAGTATGTTTGCGGTAACATTATTTAAACCTTAACCTTACAAGGGTTGTTTTAAATTAATCATTAAATACTTTAATTAATCATTTGAGGCGACGTTTTATAATGAAACGTTAAATGTTTTTTTAGAAATCGATCGAAATTCTTAAACCCTAGAATTAAAAGATTAGTAATTTGTAACTTTTAGATTAATTCATAATTGCTTATTTACGACTGTGGGTTGATATTTAAAGATTTACAACGTTTTATACACTGAAACTACTTTTGGTGCTTTATTTCAAAAACACGTGTTTTAGGCATTAACCGTCGTAAAGTTTTATCTGTGTTGCATTACTTACGTGTTATGACAATCACCATAATACTCTAAATGCACTTAACTTATTGCAGATAAGTGGTGCGTTACATTTGATACAAAGCTTATTTATTACTACAATGAGTTCGTCATTGTATTTATCGTAACAAAGTGTTGTACGTTTTTAATATCGTGTATTTATCGTTTGTATGTCTATACGTTAATTATTATTTCGATACGTGGCCAGCAACATTACAGAAATGTAATAAAAGCATCGATTTTAGACTAAGCTGCGTCAGTATATAATGAGAATTATATTTAAAGACAACTTAGCCTGAGTCTTGCAGCATTTGCAAAAAGTATACATCTTTCATTAATTATAATCTTCTACCAACCTGGTCGGCGGCTCCTGTATTGCTGCAAATCTTCTATCGTTTACACTGTTCAAACTACCCGAATAAGCGGCGTTCACGTAGACGAAATCACTGCTCATGCTCGAAACCTTAGGCGCGATGCCCTTTTGTATCGTGTAGATCTGATCGTGCGTGTTCCGCCTCGACTTCTCTTTCAACGGCTCCACCTTTACCTCCCGAAGGTTCGAGGCTGACCTCACTGATTGTTTCTCAGACATCGTTCATAACATCGACACGGTGTTCACATTTCACACGCCGGTGTCCGTTTTGTGCGACGTGTTGCGTGCAACTAACACAATATCCGCTATCTGGTGCTGATAAATGATAACGTTCAATTTGATACCGGGCCGACGGGTGTGGCTTCTGTTGTTCTACGTGGCGCGGATTTCGAAAGCCTGTTTGTTGAGCGACGAACGAATCTTATTGTTGTGTACATTTGTGGCGAATCACCTTCTACACAGAGATAAATCTAGACACGAAGGATGCGTAACGAACACGTTTGTTAAGATAAACATATAGTTTGTCTAATGAACTTCTGCCGCCACGAAACATTGGAAAGCTGATGAATATAGATATACATATTACGTAATAAGTACTAATAAATATATGTATTTTTATTACGCCCAGACACAAATCAATCGAACTGGTCATCCCATAAATGTTTCTTGGGTGGGAATCGAACTCACGACCTCACGTTCTGTAATCACTACACCGAGAGATCAGTCAAAAGTCAACAAATGATAAGCACCACTGGGTTAAACGCTACAAGGCGCCCAGGTCTACTCTGAATCATTATCTAAATGATCTATGCATTTCAAACGTCTCGTCTAAATCACTCCGAGGCAAGTGTGGTGTAGCTCCATACGCAGACAATGGGAAAAACGCCAAAAGCAGGCGAGATGACTCGAATAACTGCGCCCGGCCGCTCATTAGTCGCGCCGTACATGGCTCCGATCGGATCGTACGCTGTTACTCCGAATACGCCTTTAAGTGGACGTTCTACGTATTCCGACTCATTTATAATTAACTTCTTCATACGTCGCGCGAGCGGGTTCTCTTTTTATTTATATAGGGAAAGTAAAAAAGGAAAGAAGCATGAGCACCGATACAAATACAACTGCGTGATGATGTTGATAATGGTGGCGATGGCGACGATGAAGATAATGATGATGATGATGAAATCCATTTGGCACGATCCTGTGCAGCAGTCGTCAGCTTCTCCTAACCGTGTCCAGTCGAAGCAGCCGATGTCGACACATCGCCTCCAAGTGGCAAAATATAAAATATGTAGTAAGCGTTCGTAAAAGAATCTACGTCACGTGTAATCAACATACGCTGCTTTACGTCATACAGGCAGCTGCATCTAATACACTGAGCTAACGATCTTTGTTTTTTGTTTGTCCTTTTTTAATGTCAAAACGAGGCAACGGATCCATGTGACCTTTGGTATGGAGATAGTTGAACGACTGGAGATTGATATGAGCTAACTATTTCCCGAGAACTGGTCTCATTTCTGCAGAAAAGTACGTTTTAATCAAATAAGCGATGTAGATGGCGTTACTAGTGCAATAACGGTATGACGTGTGAACAAATTAAATCTTTTTGACCATGCTGACGAAGCCGCGAGTATTACAGCAACAAAATAAGTAGGAATTAAAAAAGAACCTCTCATGTATGAAGACGTAGTGAACGTCATTTAAGCATTTCCACATGAACCTTTGTGTTGTCTGTGTTAGATTTATCGTCCTGTGCGTCGTGTTTCTCAACAGTAAATCTATCAGCTTAAGGCGATCATACCTTCCGACTAGCTGTTATCCACTCAGTTTCGCCGCCATAAATATATCTTTGCTTTACTAAATAAGGAAAGATATGTAGTTTCTACCGTCTCAACTTTAGTACTGTTACTATTTGTACTGCACAGCAATCTTTTTGTTTGGTCCCTCTGCTGGACCTATCTCTTCCGTACGTAGCTGAGATCTGAAGCGATCCCCCAGTGCTGATTGGTAGAGAATTTATTTGTTTACTAAAATATAAATAAGTGTAACCCTACCCTTAAGCAATACATGCGCCTTGCTCCATGCCTTTCTTTGTCCAATTTTACTTTTCTGTACGATTTTGATTGGCTACTGAATTGATTATTTAAATTGTAGTTGTTTCTTTTAGCTTTATATTTTTTAATGAAAACTTTACTTATTTGTTTATATGTTTAGGATTTCTAAAAAAGAATATGTTTTACAATAAGATCAAGTCACAAAACATTTGAAGCCTGTGATAATGTAAATTAGCAGCTTATAAAGTATATAATATTTGTATATAAATGTGTAAATAATACATGTGCAAATAGTTTGACAATCAAAGAACAAACAGGTCTTCCTGGTTGGGAATCGAACCCATAATCAAAGCCAGCGAAGTCAAATCACACTAACCTCTGGATCAAGAAGCCATGAGTATTAATAAAACATAACCTTAAGAAACCCTGTTCATAAATTCTGCCATAAATTTCATTAAAACTAATTAGTGAACGTATTATGTGATGGGAAAAAATTACGAGTTAATAAATACAATTAAATAAGAAAAAAACTTAACATTAACAAGATATTACGCAATGATAATGAACGACGAACCTTTTAATATTTATTGCAACAGGAGAATGTTTTTCATACCTATCTAACTATCTCTAACGATCTTAATGTTTAAATTGCAAGCTGACATTATACAGTGGAACAAACAAACAAAAGATGCTATGTCCATCTTGTGAACAATAACACGACAATTACCAAATTGGATTCGAAATACAATGTATTGTACAGTTAGGTATTGCTTCTGTTATTAAATCCCTTCGCAAGTATTCGTCGCAAGCGGCTATTAACTGCGGCCCGTTTCAATGTTACCAATTACCAACATAATCATCATTACGGTCGAGTTCTCGTGAATATTCGAAAAATAACACCGTGAGGTCGTGATTTCGAATCCAAAAACGACTTCTCACACAGCCATTTGAAGTCAAACTAGGGAGAATACTATATGTCCATCAGAAAACTGATACATAACTCTCTAAATATATACGTAGACACATATCTGTGCAACCAGACACAGGACCATTAACTCGTGCTGATTGCACAAATATTTGTCCTGGATGGGAATTGAATCCGTGACCATCGGCTTAGCAATCAAGTTTACATTACATTCTGTAAACTTCCTTTCGTTTCAATTGCCTTAAATATGTCTAACGTTTTAAGTATAATAGAACACGTAGTACAACAAGCTTATCTCGTTCTGGATTGTAAATATGTCAGCGTTAGGTTGACATAATATTTCAGTATAGATTCGATTTCCAGTTCGCATTTAGCAAACAATGGGGCGATTAGTGTCCGCATAATGAGAACTGTGGTAGGCATGTCGCTGCGGTGGTACAAACCTATTTCTCTAACCTGAATTATGGCAGATATGAGCTTATGGTTCACTGCTTAGATTAGCTTTGAGGTAACAACCATTTTGGCTGCTAAGACTAGATTTAAATTTTCAACTATGTCGGTCTATTACGTACAAAGCATAGCGTTCACACAAACAAGCATACACTCACTTTCCATATGATAGTAGTAGGAAGGCTTTTCACCGGAACTTTAATGTGTAAGGCTATAAGTTATTATTAGAGTACAGTGATTTACTAGATAATAGTGAAATATGGATTTTATGGTTTTTTACGAAGCTCTGGAGTGTATATTCTCTTCCATTTTTCTCATCAACCATCTGACAAGTAACTCCGAAAATACTTTTCATAATTTCCAGAAAATGGAGCTTCTACATGTCATCATCAAGTCCGGTCCGTCTCCACGTCCTATGGCCTGGTCTCTTGAGGTTTCGCCAACAGAAAATGGCGAAGACTGGCGTATGATCCGAGCTTTTGGGGATAAGGAACATTGCCGGAGTCTTTGGGACCTCAGACCGGAAAGGCGGAGAAGGAAAGCAAGAGGAGTTAAGAGAACCAGCAGAGCTGATAAAATCACGTGTTCTACTCAATTTGCTAGCCCCAAGCCGTTGGAGAATGGAGAGGTATTGTATTAAAGGAATTGGTCAGTTTCTACTGATAATATTATGTCGAAAGAAAATGATTATTGATTCGTCAATACGAAACCGTATTTCTTATAGCACTATTTTTCAGTCACTCTCTTATCTCAGCGAAGTATAAAATCGTGTTAATGATATAATTACGGGTTGGTCACTTATACATCAACCAATCTGTACTGCAGCAGCGTGATGGACTATACTCTAGCCCTTTAATAATTGCAGGAGAGACAACAATTTCAAAATTAGTCATACATTATATTATTGTATGCCTATATTAAGAACAAGCTTCCCCTAAGTGCTTGATTTATAGATATGCGATGCATCATTCAAATGATATGAAAAGTGACGTGCGTGTAAGTAGCTGGCCCACGGCGCTGACTCATGCATTTATTATGCCATTTAATGACGTTATTAAAGCAATTACTTTAGCCATACTGATACAGAGCTCTGATTATCAGAGCTCGATCTCAATTCTCTACGATTACGATCCTAGGTACCGGTAAAAACCGTCTGCTTAGTGAATGTAAATGCAATAATCATTTGGTCTGATAAGATACTCCTAATGAAAACATCAAAACATTCCTCCAACCACAGATTTCAAAGTTATCTTCCTAGCTTATCACAATAATTATACAGTCTGAGATAATTTAGGTTTTTCCAAATTCTTTTTGAGTGCATTCCTAAAATTAGCACACTGTGACGTAGGAGATAATATGTTTTTGAAAAACACATTATGGGACAACTATACCAGTGTTTTTTATTCAGATGCACGTAGCTGTAGGAGAGGGAGTACCAGCTCGTCGTGTACGGATATCATTTCGAGCGGCGCACGCACCAGCTACACATCAGTACTACACCGTTCGCGAGCTCACTCTCGCCGCTAGATGTCTCTGTCATGGGCACGCCAAACACTGCACTGTCAGCCAGAAGGTATGCCTCAGCTTAAAGGAGAGCTTTGCGTTCGTTGAGTTTGAATTGGATATACAGATACAGCTCGGACCAATTTCTATTGACCTATGAATTAACGATATTAATTACTAGCTCACACAGTATGGTGCTACTTTAAATTGAGGACAAAATTAATCATAAAACTACACTTAATGATAATATTAACGTTTCTGTCTTTAGTGAGAGGTCTATGTTGTTACTTTTCTAATTTTAGAGTGCAAAATGCGATTGCCTCCAAGGCACTTGCGGGGTGCACTGTCAGCGCTGCTGCTCTGGTTCTCTATGGCGGCCACACCAGCCATGTGACCTGACTGAAGCGGATGACAAATACGCCTGTGGGGTGCGTGGAGAGAGCTCGTTAGATGACAGCGGGGCTATTCTTTGCGTAAATTGCACGGTAAGGATTCACATTTCACAATGTACTTATCCTGAAAGCTTTAAACAACATGATGGCTGAACGCATTTCATCTTAAACCATATTAGCAAGTCAAAATTGCATATGCTTGTAGGCTTATTTACTTTAGGGTTCGTTGTAATAACTTAAGTTGCTACATCCTCTCAAATTGACAAGAGAAGTATCTATTCCTTCAGATAAATAGAAGTACACTGAATAGTTCGTTTTATGAGATACTAGAATGGTTTAGATATACGAGTACTTAGCAGCACATTTTATACATCTTTTATACAGGGATAAAATCTAAAATATGGAACTTGTATAATCCATTTTCAGGAGAATCGCGCAGGGCCTCTCTGCGACCGTTGCCTTTTCGGTTTCTACAACGCTTATCCGGATGGACCCTGCCTGCCCTGTGAATGTGATCCTGAAGGCTCTAATGGTGAGTAATATTGAATAATAATATAAGAAGCGGTCGTAGTTTAAACCAAAATGTTTAATATCAGCAACATTTAGGAAATTAAAAAATGTCTTGAGTTGAAACTGTGACATAAAAAGTCAGATTAATATCCTGGTCAAAAAATTTTAATCAACACACACACACAAGGAGGTAAAGGTTCTGCTCTGCTGCGAATTTCCGCAATAAGTTACGTGGAGCAATTTGTATTTTTTTCGTGAAGCAGGTTTCTGGGTAACGCAAAATGAAGTGTGTTTTCCTAATATCACAATG
>DWDX01003784.1:0-12615 GCA_018245675.1 Agara michaeli
ACCTGACTTGCTTCTTCTATATTCATTACTACTCTCTTCATAAACTACACGCCGGTTTGGGCGACGAAAATATGATGATAATAAAAGCAATAAATTCATTAGTGCTTTTATTAGGACAATTTTACGTTAGTGGTGACCAGGGACTCATTAAATACACGAAGTGCACGATATTATTCGGACAAACTGTCAACAGAGCAGTTAAAAAAGTTGTCGTTTCGAATGTGAAGATGGCAGTCGCGTCGCCTTGGTGGATCAGTAGATAGCTGCAGAGGCCAGAATTATTGCAGCGGAAAGTGAAAGCTCTGATCAGAATTAGATCACTATCATTCTGGTGTGAACAACTAAAAAAGTTCATTAAATGAAGATATTCGATATTCAAGTATAGAAATTTGCTTAAAATTGTACGTACAGTATATTTGTGGAAGTCAAAATAACAGTTATTCCTACTTTGTGTAACAAAATTATTATATTTGTCATTAGGTCGGTATAGTTGCATGTGCGAGGAAACCCTTTTTATTAAAAAAAAATGAGCAGTTGATATTAAATAGCCCAGAACCATCCCCCATAATTGGGCTATCACGATTGACAGTTGCAGACAGATAAGCATGTTGAAGCTAAAAAAAAAACTTCGAATTTATTATACTACAGATTATAATTATACCTTTTGATATTGATCATTGACAAGCGTATCCAGACTAGTGTTTGATTATTCACAATCTGTTATACCCCACTCTTTGGATCAATAAATTATATCTTTAGTTTGTAAATTACCGACTTTTTGTACAGTTACAAGTGTTTATATGAACTCGATGTAGTCGCTAATAAAATTAACAGCGTGACGGAAGGTTTCCAAGCCGCGGAAGTGAATACCTACCGTCGACCTTCGTGCTCGCAGCAAAAAAACTTCAAACTCACGTATCCGTCCGTGGCTTGTTTTCAAAACATACAATACCGATACGATTCCGTTATCTCGATGGATAAAGCATTCCGATAGGCGACGTGCGAAAATCACAATTGTAGAAAATGCACGTACAATATTAATGGTACATTACAAGGAAAAAAAAAACGGAATACTACAATCTGAGACTTCTCAATGCAAGGATGAATAGAAATTTGCTAAGCAAGCGTGCTTCGACCTAACCGCATTATTGCTTTCCATCAAGCGGGATTGCGGCAAAACGCTTGACTGTAAATACAAAAAGTGACTTAATAAATCATTAGTCGGTGAATACATTTGCTGATCTATGGCGTCTTAGTTTTAGAATGTACAGGTAGGAAGCTTTATTTTCGTGTATAGCAAGTAAAAACTGTTCCAGAAAATGTATAAAATCCAGATGGCGCTGTAGCACCTAGCGGATACATTTAAAGGAAACATTTTAAGTTACACTTCTCTCAATGTCCAAAAGAAAATACGTACCGTGTTGCAAACGCACCATGAATTTTTGTAGTTTTCGTTTAATATCGCGATCAAAAAATTTACAAACATTTTCGGTTGTTTCTCTCTTAGCACAATTCAGTTCATCGACAAATGGTAATTTCATGTACCACCCACTAGCTATACTAGCGCCAATATGGCAATTTACGGAACCTTGAGTTTTATTGTATGAACCCTATATAATATACTTCGCCTTACCAGTCATTATTACATACTAGCTTTTACCCGCAACTTCATCCCGCGCATATATTATTATACATATAAATCTTCCTCTCGAATCACTCTATCCATTAAAAAAAACCGCATAAAAATCCGTTGCGTAGTTTTAACATCTAAGCATACATAGGGACATAGGGACAGCGGAAAGCGACTTTGTTTTATACTATGTAGTGATTCCTTAGACAATTGTCGATTAAATATGTTATAATATAGATATAATATATAATAGATACATACTATTGTGATTTCGCTTAAAAGATCAGTAAGTTATACTAATAAAATATAATATAAAAAATTAAAAAATAGTAAATATTAAATACTTAATTTAAAAATTATACAGTCCAAGAAGTCAAAGTACACTATCAAATTGCTGGAAAAAATACTTGGTCAGCGTGGTGGACTATGGTCGTCAATCTCCTTATGAGGGGAGACCCGTATCCACGGCAAAAAGATGAAAAAAAGCGACAAAGGGAGGTACTATTTAAATGTGAATTTCAGACAGTATTTTTCTTACATAACATCGATCGCGTATACAGAAATGCTTACAGGACATTACTCAATGTTAATTTATAAATTACAAGCCACTTTTCATGTTTCAACGAACTTCTTACTTACTACGTAACGGTCTTATCTTTATAGGGCAACGGCTCAACATGAATTGTTGCATGAAAAAATGCATATTAAAAAAAAACATAATTCAATAGTCGTGGTGAAGCACGTAAATGGATAATCGTTGAAACTAAATAAATATGAATAAACCTGAAATTCAACAGGTTCGTCGCAAAAAGATGGCTTCCAATGTTTATTAGTAAATAAACAATTGACATGAGCGTTATATTTCCACAGATCAATTTGATTATCTATGCACTATTAGCTAGTGTAAAAGAACATGACATAGTTTTAAAACATCTATTACAGCGACAAGGACAGGTATATTGTATGTACCCTTCACGGTTATGTCGTCCGCGATATCTTCAAGTGCATTTATTCGAGCCAAGGTTTCATACGATCGATGCGAAGCCACATCGAGGACTCCGCGACGTACGTACTTCGATAAATTTCCCTTGAGAAACAATATTCAAGGTTACAAACGAGAATTTAAAATAACGGGATCCAGCTGTTTGAGATGCTAATGGGTAAACAGACGCTGTGAAAGACATAGAAAAAAATTAAATTAATAAATACAGGTTTTTGCAAAGACACCGACAAAGAATGCACGAACCGCAAACATCTAGGCTTTCACTATGTTTATGTACATTACGTTCATCGTTCCCGCCTAAATTTGGCGCCAATTTTGAAACGCTCTTCGAAGACACGACTTGAAGATTCGCTCTCTGGAGTCTGTGCTGCTGACCGTAAAATAATTTAAAAATGAGTTTGCTGGTTTTATTACAATCGAAAGTATCGAAACACACAATACACTAGCAGAATTAATAGGTGGGTAAGAGCCAGACCGCTTTGTAACAGATTTTGTTTTGTCCCTAGAGCCATCTATAACCACACCGACCGCCTGCATCCGCGTCTTTGCAAAGACAAAGACGTTTATTTTCACAACAATGGGTAAATTTAAAAATGTCACCGAATTATTTGTTCAATCCACATTTTGCCTTTTACGGCTTACAAACTCTTTGCACACTTTCTTACCTGAACTTTGCATGGCAATTGCTTCTTTCATAATCATCGTAGCATAATACTAGTACATACTACATACCGTAAAATCTTCCTCGTTAGATGGTTTATCGACTTCACGTTGATCTTTGAAACTGATAGCCAGTTCCAGAGATTAAGCTATTCAAACAAATAAACGTCTCTTCAGCTTTACAATATTAATATAGAATAGATAATATAGAGTTTCATACCAACAAAAAAAAAATCTTTATTTAACAATGTTACATAATATAATGGTGAAATAAAAAATAGCAAAATACATGCAGATCTAGTTAATAGTTAAATACAGATTCATACGACAGTTGAAGTTAATATAGTTAGAAACGACATTATACTTATATTTCTTCAACTAATAAAAGCATTCTGTGGGTACCCTCTGACGAAAGAACCGACATTAATGATTTACATAAAGAGTAAAGTCGTAGACAAGTTTACATACATTCTTTTGCATAAATCGGTAACTCAAAATACCCGATGCGAGGACAGTAATCCACAAAGGGACTATTCTTCAGCAGTGATGTTACAGGTAAGCTGTTCAGTTACAAAAAAAAGGGCGTACCATGAGCAACACTTACCGTAACCTATTTCGTGGCGGACGGTGTCGGTTTTCACGATTACCGGAGTTTCTCTGAAAGCTTCGCGGTCTTCTGTTGCGGCAGCCTCGACGACCGTTTCAGTTGTCGCGGCGGCGGGCTCATCGTCGAAGTACTCTTCGAAATTGTTCTTGTTGAAGAAATCAAAGTCGATAGCAGCACGCTTCATAGTCGGCGTGGAACTGGTGGCTACGTCCATTTCGAACTGAAGCATTTTAGCCGGCGACATGACCTCCGAAACGGGGGACGGTTTTACGAACGTATTATCGCCGTCCTTGTGTTTGGATAGCGACAGTTTCAACAAGTTGTGCGGCTTGTGAGAACTTTCCGCGGACATGTCGGAATGTTTGGGAGTATCTACTATGGGCAGTGGTTTTTCGTTCGGCGGCGTCAACGGCGTTTCGGGCGGATTAGTGTCAGGCGTGGGCATTGATACGCCGGCACTTCCAGACACGGAACCGTTTCGTACTAAATCTGTGGATAGATCCCTATCATCAATGGTTACGTTTTCGCCTATTACCGATATGCACTCTAAGCCCATACGAAATGGGTCGTCGGATAAATCTAGATTTTCCGGTATGAATAACTGATTTGAAGTGGATGCCGTTGACGCTTGAGGTGCGTCGTCAGGGCCAATATGCTTACGCATAGTGGCTTCCATCTTTTAAATTAATCGCAAATGAATTCAGTACGCCACTGACATTTAATAAATATCATTTATGGCACTGGCGAAATATAATTTGAGTGTATTCTTTTGTGTAGGAGGCGTATCGAAGTTGTCCTTGAAATTATCAAGCTAATCGATAAGCGTAAGAATTCAACATCACATCACTGTACGAACGAATACATGCGCAGTGCTACCAACTTTAATTGTGTGCGTCCGTGAACTGTCAAACTTGTTTAGGCGCCTTCTTTTCCCCAACAACAATCGCACTAAATGAACAAAGGAGGAATCGAATGTCAATGTTAAGCCCTAAATTCCAATTGGAACACTAATTTGTCAAGCTGAACCAGTCATACAGTCCAAAACAACATTATCGCGCCATAGGTCTAGCTATAAATAGCTCTGTTATATTCACTTGCACAGATTTTTCCCCGCTCTTTTTGTTCATTCACATCACATCAACATTCCTTATTACGTTTCATACTATAGATAACACATATAATACGCTTTCACTGTGTTTATTTTAAGTATTAAGTGCTATTTTGCTTTTTATTTGCGAGATACGGCGCTGAAGCGCGGCCCACAAGACAACTGCATGACGTACTAATGTCAACAAACAAGCGCGGCATAAAGCGGTTTATGTCCAGCGCGGCGTTTCCGCGATATAAACTATGAAATTGTTAGTTACCGTTCTCATTTACCGGTTCGTGCTAATTAAACTGATCTTTATCTGATGACTGCCAGAAAAATTTAGATAGATTATTGATTTATACGTTATTTATAGGACAAAAATGGCGCGCATACAGTTGACGCACGGTATCATTACCTGTTGGAATCTCCGTATATCATCGTTTGACAGATGAAAGCTAGAGAATACATTGTGCTGTTACGACTGTGAAATAAAGTTCATTTTCGTTTGCTTAATTTAGTGTATGGACAGCGCCACCTTTAGTTGCGTGTCAAGGCCGTTTTCATAACTCGCCGGCTGGAGCCAAATTTTGTTCGTGTACTCGTTTAGAACTATTTCGTTTATTTTACCGTTTCACGGGGTATTAGAAATGAATATACTTTATCAATAGAAATTAGTTTAAACATTAAAAAGGTTAGTAATCGTACGTTTTATGTAATATTATTTCAGTACGACTTTTACGACATTGTTATCAAAATTACGTAAGTGTAGTAATGTTTTTTTAATGTGATACGTTTTCATTATCACGATTAACCCGACAAGACCTTTTAAGTGGAAAAAAAAAGGAGTCCGTTGGGAATATAACAATAACTTGCGATTAAAACAGTAAAATACAATCATATTTGAATGTTTACTTCTTGTACACTTGTCACATCATCGTGATGTAGTAGTGTCTGTAAAACTTGCACTAGCACGGTAAAGAAATAAATTTAAATGAATAAATAAGGCAAAAAAATGTATAGTCACGATTTAATACAATAATTACAGAAGTCAAAACGACTATTGAAACTTTTTTCTTTTGCCGCCACCGCCATCTTTGGCGGCTCCACCTTTCCTTTTCGCGCCCACTTTCTTATTAGCCATTTTGTTGAAACCGCTTTTGTTCTGATTGGAATTTTTAAAGTTGTGCTTCTCATTTCTCGGTTTAAATTTTTTGTTTTTGCCTCCTTTGTTGCCTAGGATTTTCTTGTTGTAACCCTTAATCCATCTATCGCGTTTGTCTTCCCAGGCCAACTGTTTTGTGCTTGCGCGGTCGGTGTTCGATACGGCTTGGCTGGAGCCTTGCTTCTTATTGGTTGCAGTCTCTTCCAGGAGTGTTGAGAATTCTTCTGCTGATGCAAACAGCGATCCGAGGTCGTCTTTACCTGGCGATCAATTTGTTTATCAGAATCATAAACTCAAGCAGGTAATTGAAACTTCTGCTGATGGGCATGGACCAGAAGACAGCAGAAAAATCAATCGTTTCAGACGACACAAACCTTGCCCTTACTTTAAACCTTACCTTTTAACTTGAATTTCAGTTTCCCTTTGCCCTTCGAAGCCTTCCTACCGGGTACATCTATCTGATCGTCTTCGTCACTATCGTCAAGACGCAACTCTGTAACACAACGTTCTTCGTATACTGACTTTCACAGAAAATTTAATTAAACACACTTATAAAATATTAGAGTCATACGCATAGATCATTTCCTAGCGTTAAAATACAGCCAATTAGCTGTTGATTTTCTTGCTATTGCTAATTGCTTTCTTTACGTTTCTAAAATGTTGCATATAGTATGTGCAATTAGCACAAAACAATCAAGACTGTCTCTAGTAAAATTATCTGTTAACATATACATTATTTAACTTTCACAACTTAACTGATGTATTATATCTACATAATTTCCTATGACAACCGGAAATATTAAGTAACTAGGTGCCTTACCGTCTTCATCTTCACCAGAAAGTGCTGGTTCCTCATCGTCACCAGACAGATTCAGTTCACCATCACTATCTTCTACAACAATCAGATATAGAAAATATAATGTCTCTCTATAATCTATACTAATATTTCAATCACTAACCAAAATCTTGTAAGGTTTTTTTGTTAAACAATCAAAAACTTTAAAAACGGAAAAAAGGAATGATCTTTTTATATCATTTAAGTTTTTTCCACGTAATTATTAAAGGCGCACACGCAGCATGTCTTCATCCTACTTAACTCACCAGCATCTTCACCAGCCTCATCGTCACCATCAAGTTCATCATCACTTTGATCGTTGTCCTTCTGCTTAGATTTCTTCTGTTTGCTAGTCTCCATTTCGGCCAAATAGTCCAGTTCCTCATGGGAAGCTGTAAATTTGTGTGTTTATAATACACGGTACTTTTTTGGTGCATGCTTTTTATAACTTAAAAATTATAATATCACTCATTATAACGCTGAAGGCAAAACCGTGAGGATACCTGCACAGCTTAGAGATGTTATAAAGTATATAATGTTTTCTGAGGTGTGTGAAGTCTGCCAATCCGCACTTGGTCGGCGTGCTGGACTATGGCCTAAATCCCTTTCACTATGAGAGGAGACCGGCTTAAGCAGTGTTCCAACAAAAAGGTTGGAAAAAAAAAAGAGTATAGTGACCTAGTTGTGCCCGCGACTTCGTCCGCGTTTGAATTTAAAGAAATGAAAGTAGCCTAAATTACTACGTATTACATCAGCTATCTGCCAGTGAAAGTCCCGTCAAAATCGGACCAACCGTTCCATAGATCAGTCGGACTAACAGACAGACAAAAATTGTAAAAATTGTTATTTGTGGTAGGTATAAATACCGTGTATACATACTATATGTACATACTACATATGGCACGTATACATACTATATGGACCATATTTAGCAAAAAGAGGTTCTTTTAATATTACAAACAGACACTCCACATTTTATTTGCTTGTATAGATATATAAATTTGTATATGGTTACATACCTTGACCCCCAGCGCCCGTGACCGTGTCGAGGTACTTGTCGAAGTCCTCGCTGGTGACCGAGTCATCATCACTATCCATTTCATCATCAGGCTCCTTGACTTCGCGACGTTTTTGTAGAAAACTGAAGAAATTAAAATCCATTTGTAATCTGAGAACATTGCGTACCCTCCACACTGATATATCAAGGTTTGTTCACACTCATTTCTGCAGTGAAGCAGTATTACCTAGATATCTGACTAGGTTGTGGGTTCAGTGGTTAGTGGATTTTGCTGCTGAGGGTTCAATTCCCAACTAATATTCATGTGATGATCATGAATGCAAGTATTTACAGTATAAAATGACATACTTATGTATTTGGAAAGTCATTATTATTTCAAATTCCCTTATATATTACTATCTGGATATAATACTTACTCATAAAGAAACCTCTCATCAACCGGTATTCTTGTGACATCCTCGTTGAGATATGTTGTCGAAGTAACCGGCAAACTTTTTATACCTAAAATGTTGTTTGCGATATTTATAGTTAATAATAATAAGGCATTGTTATAATTAATGACAAGGGAGCGTTATAGATGGCGAAATAAACGAAATAAAGTCTTTTGACTACACTACGGCTAAGCTAGGAACTTGACTGTGAAAGTTTATACTCATTAGTTTTTATATTAGTCTGTTAAGTATGAGAAAATTGCTCGGACTTATATGATCCAGGTTTGCCACAGTAGCGAGAGATCCACGCCCAGCAGTGGGCCATAAAAACGATACCAGCTTGCCAGCCAAGCAGACACTGGACATACTACATATTTTTATCTTTGTTCATTCTATCTTTTACCTTTAGCAGTATAATTCTTCCTGACAGCGAACCTGGGATGCGACCCCTTGATCCGTTTGACCTCCCCCTCCACTTCCTTGTCTGATGGGTTCTTCTTGGGGTTCTTGAAAACGAACCTGTCGAGGAAACGAATCCCGGAGAAGTCTTTCAGCGGGTCCCCGCTGTACTGGATCAATTGATCTGTTAACAACGCGAAATGGTAGTATATACATGAATGTTTGGTTATGGATTAAAATTGAATATCACTCGCTATGAAGATGTAGGAAAATATCGTGAGAAAACATGCAAACCTTTGACTTCCTTATGTTTTCCTTATGTCTGGCTAGTACGATAGTAATAGGACTGTAGAAATGGGACTTTTAGTCCTAATTCAGTTAATAATATGACAGTCCTCATGGTCTGTAACAATGTGCAATGTAGGGTAGACGCAAAAATCTTTTGTTGACGTTCTGCTACCTTGAAATAAAAATCTTACCGTTTAACAGCTTCTCCGCGAACAGCTTGACCGTCGGGTGGAAGTGTTTGACCAACGGCAGCAGCTCCAGGTAGGCGGAGTGCTCCGCCCCCGCGAACGACGGGTTGCGAGCGTACGGATTGTACTCCGATATCACCTGGACCAAAACAACATGGCGATAAAAAAAAAATCAGTACTCAGAATCAGTTTCGAATGGCGTTCCGTGGACTTCGCTATATTGAAGATAATATACACTACAGATACCCCGCGATTTTAGCAGAGTACAATACTATTTATAGCAAAAATATGAACGGATTCCCCACACCCTCCGGTCACAATTAATAAGTACCTAACGTTTTATATCACTGGATTATTTTATTTCTTATCAGAATAAAAAATAGCCCCGTTGACCGGAAATAAGGATTTTTGGAAACGGTTCCATACTTTAACGGGTTATTCTTTGCATGCGCACAAACAAATTTACCTCAGCATAGATGTACTTACTCTGTCCATGTTGACGGTCTTCTTAAGTTGAATTTTCGTAGCCAATTCCTTATCGGCCTTGTCCACGTCTTCCAGCTTGTCTTCGGTCTTGACCTTCGCGTGGTACCAGCCGGTGACGGCCGCGGAGCGACGTTTTCTCGGCTTGATGTTGCCCTCATCGTCCATCTTCAGGTCAACATATGTCTCTTCTGTATCGTCTTCTGTCACAGAAATACGTTAAAAACATTTCACAACACCGCAGCGATAGTCTGATTTAACATTGAGAGTACTACTCCGTTGGTTCAGGGCAGTCTTTCACAAAATGGACGATAACGCCTCCTTGTGGTCAACGATAATCTTTCAGGGAGGTGGTAAACAGTCCAGCTAGAGGACGCGGGGGGATGGTTGATAAAGTGATTTAGGTGGGGGAGCGACGTACGGCGCAGTAAGTATATTTAAAGTAGTACGGGGGGCACTAGAAAATAATTAATCCTTAAAGTGGGCAGTACATCAAACAAGTTTGAGAACCTGCCGTCTAGGGATCGGGTCTTTGGAGAAAATTATTTCACTAAACACTTGCACTTACCCGCTAACAGATCTTTTTTATCCCCTCTAAGAAGATCAGTTTTGATCGGTTCCAATTTCTCCTCTACAACTTCATCTTCGGTACTGTTCGAGGTGCTATTTAATTCTGTCGGTCCTTCTACAGATTCTTCTTTGTCTTCTGGGGATTCTTTATTTAAATCTTCGTCTTTTATTTCCTAAGTAAAACCGATGCAATTAATATAGTTATTAAACGAATTCTTATTATTATTTTAAAAAAATTAACATCTAACAATCGAGACAATACCACACACAACCGTTCAGTCTGATATCAAATTGAGCAATTAAATGCCCTTGTCATAAATATTTTGTTTACATCCAGCCAGAACAAACAAATGAGCCCAACACACAATTGTTTGCCCTCAGTAGGAATTGAACCCACAACTTACGATTTCGCGGTTAAGGGTATCTTACCTCTGGACCAAAAGGGCTAGACAAAATACTCATGTATATTATATTTACTAACTATACCGAAACTTCTTAATAACTCCAAAAAAAATTAGTGAATACTTTCGATGGTGGAATCTTACCCCGTCCCCCTCCTTCTTCGTCCAGACGAGTCTGACGCAGTTCTTCTTGGCGCCGTCGCGCAGCAGCTGCGACACGAGCAGCAGCAGGCCGCACGCGTGCGCCGGCGGCGTGTGGCAGCACAGCTGCAGCAGCCGCTTCACGAACGCGGTCACCCGAGCGGTGTTCTTGTCCTGCTTCAACGACTTGTATACGAGCGAGAAAAGCAGTGCCGAGTGGCTCGTGTTGAAGATTTCCGCGTTCGTCAGCTTGCGGTACAGCGCTGTGTAGTATCTGTCGACAAATTGGGTTTTTTATCATTGTATTGTAGTTGTAGTTATGCAGATGAACTGGTATTGAATTGTTGTTATACAATAGGTCAATAGTGCAGAACTTGGTGCTAACGTACAAAGGTAATAAGGTAAGGTACGGTAAGGTAAGAAGAAACTTGAGACACCTAGTTTTTAGTAAAATTAAAAAACTAACCCAAACAAGCAATGGGTGGAGACAAAAAGAAATTAAGTACAAATTGCGAAGAATAACAAGTTAAGAAAGGCATGGATGGCAAGTGTATGGAGCAATAAATATAAATATTAAAAAAAATTAACTTAAACGTAACCGGTGAAATGTGGGGGTGTACTACACTCCTCTGCCTACCTCTTAAGGGGATCACAGGCGTGATGTTACGTATAAACTTTACTGTAAATCGAACTAATTTTATCATTACATATTTCTGCACCTGTACATATAGCGATACACTTTTACTCCAAAAAATATCATTACATTTAATTTCTGTTCAAAATGTTCTGTCACCTGTCCGACGTGCCCTCGGAGGCCTCGCTGACTTGATGCAGCAAGGCCAGCGCGTGTATGGCGACGTTGATGCCGGCGAGGTGCACCAAGCGGTGGATGGCATCGATGTGCTCGGGCGTCTCCGAGAGCCGCTCCTTGTCGGCGAACGGGTACGCCCGCTTCACGCCCGTCAAGATGGCCGACATCAGACGCGAGTCTATTTCACCCTACAAATGTTTATTTCCTCTTTATTGTGACCTCGAGGATTGCAAGGGGCGGACTCAATGCCAAATGGCATTCTCTGTCGGTCAACCCTTTGATTAAAATTAGCATTTTGATTGATCATTGTTAATTACTGAATCTATAAGCTTTTATATGACATGACGACTTTTATTTTCGTTTTGTTTTTAGTTTGTTTGTAAAATTAATTAATAACTTAACACTTTCGACTGTATTTGTTAGTCTTAAAATAAGTAAATACTTGTTAACCCAAACGGCTTGAGTGAAGCATACTCAAAGTACCTTTTTAATTGTGGCCTTGAAGAACGAGAAATATATCCGTATGAGATTCTCCGCAATCTTGGAGTCGTCCTTGCCGAGGAAAAACTGATTTACAAAACAAACACCGTAGTACTGAGCCCGAGATGATATGTTTGACCTACAAGAAATATAAGTAAAATATCAGATACTGTAGTAAGTGTAAAATAGAAAGAGAGATAAAATTAATAAGAGAAAGTTAACACAAGTCAAATTATTATTATTATTATTGTAAAATGGACTACTCATATTTTTATCGTTAGTTAAATTATTATCAATTACAACTTGGCTTAATATATTTGTAAACGTAACATCACGCCTGTAATCCCCTAAGGGGTAGGCAGAGGAGTGTAGCAGGTACATCCACACAGTTCACCAGTTACGTTTTAAGTGCCACAAT
>DWDX01003785.1:0-12614 GCA_018245675.1 Agara michaeli
GGCACAAATAGATAAAGATGCAGAATGAACGACAAATCACGGTAGTAAGAAATTTATGTGTGCATTCGACAATCAATCATTTAAAGTTGAAAACGTTTTATCTGAATTTTTTAATACCAAATTTGTCTTATACTATATTTTTACAACAACAACAACATAATACTACGTTTTTAATATGCGACAAAAACAGTTATGTTTTCTTCTCTCCGGTATATTACATTCACAAGAGTTTAAACGCACCGTACATTGGATATATCTAATTATAGCAACATCATAATTTTAAAATTGGAAACCATGATGAACACTCACCATTCACGTGTTTACATATCGAGTCCTTGTCGCGAAATTCTTTGTCCAGGCTCCACACGGGCGAGTCCGGTTTGTTAGATACTCTGTAGACAGAAAGTTTGCACGTAATGTATGAGAATACTTTCCAATCAAATGCCAGTCATTGAATTATTTAAATTGCACTCGTAAACGTAAAATCTTCGATGGCACATTAGTGTTGTATCAAAGCAACACAAGTATTGTATGTATGTTCTAACACATTATCTGGAATGGTACTAAGACCGAAGACCAGTATTTGTTATGGAACTACATATATGTATTCAAGTCTACTCATGGACGGTAATTGCTGCGACTTCAAAATAGACTAGAGGGACTATCTAGTCCTCATCTAAGTGACTATTAGCAGATGAAAAAAGTCGATTGGCATAGAACGTAACAAAAACAAGGCCAGAAAAACCGTGGATTAATTCTTACGCGTTTTCCATACTTATATTTTCTCCAATCATATTGTATAAGAGTCCATTTACGTCAGTTTATGTCGAGGATTCCAAAAGCGCCGCTAAGCAATTGGCAACGAATTGTCTCTTTGGCTCACAAATTTCTTTCGGTTCAAGGGCATCTCGTTCAAAGTTTAATAATAATGCCATGGAATGATTTTGCCAAGATGCCTCCACGATCAACATGAAAATCGTGGAAGCGTAAAAGTATTTACTTTGCTCGAAAATTAACGGGGTTATTCAAATGCTGCCCTCATTTCATGCATACCCTCCGGGGTATTCATGCAGAAACGCAAGTGGTTGTGATTCAGAGCGACTTCGCATTGTGACATTCAAGGGTCAATGATCGCGTCAGCGTTACCGGTAGCGGAGTACGCGGTTCAAGACCGGGTAAACGTCGACTGAAGTGAACGTCATCGACGAAATTAAAACGATTCACAGTGCACTGGACGCACCGCATCGAGGGCACTAATTACACATAAAGGTACATACAAAACTTATATATCAATATTACACGTACTATTCAGCGTTCATCTGTCGGATTGACTGCTTGTCAGAAATCATATGATCCATAAAAATTAACCGCCGACCTATCGTATCCCGTCACAATAATGAATAGGACTTCATCCCCATTTTCAGTGTTTTCGTCACCCATTCCTGATTTTTGTAATCATTAAGCTTCCAATTTAATTAAGTGTCGTGCGGCTCCGCGGATGCGAACTAGTACACGAGTACACCGGTAGTACATTTGTACTCGGTTTCATATCGCGTTTAAATGACATAAGCATTAATTATGAATATTACATCATTAGATTTATTCGATTGAATTAGTGCAATGAGTACAAAACACATGGATGCGCTGAGGTAGGTATTATGGAATAATTGTAAATGTATTTCTATATCCGCATTTTTTTTAAATTTAATTATAAAGAGATTAAAATACATCTAAGTTATTTTTAAATGTTCAAGGTGAAAGTCGTTTTACTAACACTTTACATACATGACATAAACTTTCGATAACTGCTACGATGCCTCGTAGCAAGGAGAAAGTTACGCCGTAGTCGGTATTGATCGAGTAAGCAGGCTTGTAGATGTATATAATATGTACATTGTTGTACTCATAATCTTACATGTACCTACTTACAAGGATATTAATATTGGCCACATTGTGCCAGCGACTTCAGTCGTGCCATCTACGAGAATGTAACCATCTTACTTCGCACTTTATTATTCCTGGACATTATTTTTGCATTTATGCAAAATACGACGTGACTAATTTTTATATCGTCGCAATTACTTCAGAACATGAGTATTAATATGTCTGTGTTCTACCTAATAATATTAAGCACCCGATGACCGGGGTAAGATTGTAACAGTGATATTGTATTGCAGAAGATCTTAATATTACCAATCGATCTATAAAATTGATAATCATACATACTTTTCGCAATACAAGTCCATATGATTATTGTGTAATAAAATAAGATAATATGAATTGAAAACAAGTGAGATATAACTGTTGATATATTTAAAAGTTGATTCCCTATTTCCTCGTGGCAAAGGGTATCAATGTGTTGCGTATGCTGCTCGCCACATTTTTAACATTTTATTACTTCCCTGGTCAGATAATGACGAAGGTTTTAATTGGTTTGTGTAGCATTGAAACAGATTATAGAAGTGTGATGTGATTCATAAATAAAAATATCCTATCAATTTAAAAAGCTTGTTATTTTTAAATTAAGCAGCATTTATAGCATAGTATGTGCAGTATTTATAAAAGATTTCACATTCACGAATATAAAGAGGATTAATTAGACAACCTACTAATTTCACAAGCAAGTCTCTGGCAATTACGAGTGTAAATATCAGACTGATAAAAATCAGGGCTACGTACTTGATCTTCTTTATCTGTCACACATCAGAAAATGCTCACGATTTTAGTTACGTCGTTGATAGTTCGTTTAGTGTCTAGTGTCTGATGAGCTGTTTGTGTAACCATTAGACAAGATACTCACTGCCTAGTCTGTCTCGAGCACCGACGCAGCTCGGCGGCGAACACACAGAACTCCCCGAATGTCAGGATCAGAGATTTACGTCTCGCACACTGTCGAGCGCAAACCAACATTTCGAAAACTGAAACAAACGATAATTGCGTTACATAATAATAAAATTTAATTTAATAACATAAATGTCACACTATTTTTATACATGTTCACAAAAATAACAACATAAGATTAACGCTCCGTTAAGTGTTTAATGTGCTATTGACCCTATGTTAAGATTACGACCCAATGAAAATCACTTTTATGTATACATCTAACCTCGCGTACGAGCTATAAACCTGGGAGCGCAGAACGAAATACCGGAGATGGATGTTTACGATTGGACCACGAGAATAACAAAGCCAATTAACGAATGCGCAACGCACGAGTCACATATTAATTTATATTGTTGAATAGTAAATACAACAGAACAATAACGCGTATAGGTAACCGAGCGTATAAAACGGTGATGAAATATAATCATTATGTAATTCGAATATTGCGTATAGCGTGCATACAAGTACTTAACATGTATGTTTCGAATAGCAATAGATACGCCACTTTTATTATAAACTAGTTACGGCTGTCATTTCACCCGCGTGATATACTATTTGCGGTGATTTATAAAAAATATGTGACATTACCAATATGGATACCTAAGTAAAAGTAAATATAGCCTGATTTTGAAATGTCTCCATGTGTGGCCCTAACCTCCACTATCGTCCAAAAAATTCGTACGACAATCGATTCAGCCTTACCCAGGATTACCCAAGACAAACAGATAAACATGTCAAAAACAGTAGTTTCGATTCTAGTAACGTATAAATAACCTTATTTACCCGAAAGAACACAGCAATTTTATAATCACAAACCGACCAATCGATTTTATTCAGTACTAGCTTTTGCCCGCGACTTCGTCCCGCACATATATTGTTATACATATAAACCTTCCCCTTGAATCACTATCCATTAAAAAAACCCGCATGAAAATCCGTTGCGTAGTTTTAAAGATCTAATCATACATAGCGACATAGGGACAGCGGAAAGCGACTCTGTTTTATACTATGTAGTGATAAATAAGTTGATCTAATCAGACATTACACAAAACATCTTCAATTCTGTTCTAAAGATGTTAGGTTAACATCAATACAATTTGGTTATGTACGAAAGATCTAACAGATTGTCTTAATAATACTAGTCATATGTATATAGGTACATACGTATATAATAATACTTCGTGTGCGATAAACGGGCTGTGAGTAATGCACGATTTGTGAAACACATTAGACGCATGCTACGGCCCGTTTGAAGTGGGCCACGGTGACGATTTAAAATCAGTAGATATTGGTTATCAGAATGAGCAATAGATGAGATCACTGGAGGCCTGTTAACACCTGCTACACATGTGACATGTCTAACGGCGATTTGGAACACGTTAATGGAAGAAAATAATACATACGTTGTTCAAACAATCTCAGAGACTTGGTAGACAATGAATGTACCCAACGTCCGATCTAGTCACTGCGTAAATACATATACGGTATTTAACTATATTGTGAGGGAATGTTGACGAACTTTTGAAAGACAGGTGAATCTCACATTGAATCTATTAATCAAATAGCAAACAAATAATATTTCACTTATGATTAGTGCTTAAATAAATAATCAGAAAACATGCTATACGAGTATAAAGACGGCATGATTGGTAATGGTTGATTTATGTTAAGTTTAAGTAAAATTCAGCTGTAGGTATACATACTCACACATAAAGTTAGATGTTAACTTTCTCGGTGTGTTATTATTTAATCAAAACGTACGGGCGATGTAAGTTATTAAACCGAAAGCTTGTAAACGTTATCATACCATAGCTGTACGATTGCATAAAGGAACCGTAAGGAGAGTTAATGGATATTTAAACTGAGTGATCGGCGAGATTTATGAGTCACAAATTAACAATGGAGGCGTAGCCCCGTGCGTAGCGTACCCGTAAATTGTTTTATATGACACTAAATAGTCGCACAACCGCTTATTGCTTTGAGATTACGCCCGCCGTTGTACTAGGAGGTGTCTACACCGTTATTTATTACAGAGCTTATACAACGTAACATCTTTATGAAATCAATAATTTAAACCAACATTTTTTGTACAACAAAAACACTGTTTATTTTTTTATCTTTGTCTTCGTTTATGGGGATTGCAATATAAGAACGGTAAAATGTTGACAAGTTTTATGAAGTGTTTAATGTTAAAAAAATATTAAGTCGCGTACAATTCGTCACATTGAAGCGACACGTCAAGGATTGTAATATGATTGATGATAGAGCTGCCAATGGCCAACACCATCTGTGAGTTATAAAATAACAATATACCCACACGCTTATACTAATTCCGTTTAAAGATTATGATTTATTAAAATAATAAAGGCTCCTTATATAGTGTTAAATGGCAATAAAATAAACCCACAATAAATTTATTATATTCTATAAGAGATATATTAACATCATAACATTAAGAAAGTGCAAAAAACTCCCTAGTGGCAGTTAGGTAGAATACTTAAGTTTCTAATATAAATTCAACATTCTTTAAGTGCTATTTAATGGTACTTTATGGTTATTGCTATTATAATATTTAATTATTTTAAATAAAAACAACAAGAACTGAAATTTCACTATTGCACATGTGTTACAATTTTTGCGTCATAAAAACTCACTAACAGGCAGTAGGTACAAACACATTAATCATCGTTTTTCCCTAACTATCAGTCGTTCCTGGAATTCGTATTTTCCTTAACAATATTTCTAGGGTCTCTCAATTAGTTAACTTTCAGTCAGATTGTAATTGGATTCTAAAGTCATCATAGATTTTATTATCGTCACACACTAATGCATAAGACATAACGCACCTACTTACAACATATATACGTAAATCATTATCTTATAAGTGGAAATCATTACTCGTATGTGTATTATGAATGCGAGGTAATTTTTAATGCTGTACGCTCAGTTGATTCATCGCATGTTCAATGACCAATCCATGTCTCTATGACATATAGAAAAATAGAGTGCTTTAAGTATGTTTTCAAAACTTTAAACGGTTACAAAGTACATAGAATTAATAGTAACACGGGACAAGCTCATACACGGCCATCTGATTCCAAATTATGCAGCCTGTGTAATTCGGCAGCTGATAAACAAGGAATATAGTGCGCTTACAAAGCTAATATTTCTGAAATATTCATATTCAATCATTTAGTTCAGTATTATTGTTTAAGAGAATTTTTATTCTGTTCTTTATTCCAGGTGTGCTATTATTCCTTTAAACATTTTGTTATCCATTGTTACTCCAAAAATGTCAATCGGTGTAACATACATAGTTGGTTCTGGTATTCTGGACTAAGAGCAACATAAAGGACCATGACCAATTTTATTTAATCTAATCTTGTCTCCACCAAACCCTCCATAACTATAATTTTTGAATGATACTCAAACAAACGATATGAATAAAATTTTTAAGTGCTCTCCACTTCTCTTTACCGACCAAATGACCAGGTTTAGGGGTAGGATCAGGGTTGGTATAAACCAGAATACCGATCGAGCTAACATTATAAGTCACTTCGACCAATGTCAACACTATATTCGTTATCACCGTATAATTGATACATCTGTGCGATCAACATCTGACCTTGAACCACAGTTCCGATCTAATATTTACGCAGAGCATGTACAATTGTACTGGAGTGTTCAAAAGTTAGTTTGCACCATGACACGGAATTTACTAAGTGCAATGTGTTAATAAGATAGCTTCCAATTTATTCTGATTCTGTAAACCGGAATCTGATTCGAAATGACTAAGAGTTGAGATAAACTATAAAAAAAGCTTGTAATAACACATACGGAACGAGACTCTTTGCCGTGTTTGAACGTCCTTACTAGCGAGGATAAAGGAATAATCAGTTAGTCGCGAAAGTTATTATACCCTAATTAACAAACATTGTTGTACATCCTACTTTATAATAGGTATAAATATGAAAAGTAATTACTGAAAAGTTTATAAAAATGATAAAAACGTGTAACCCATTATTGTGTTTGTAATTGAAAGCTTCAGTCAGGATTTGCAATCATCATTACAAACTTAGACATTATATTATTGTTTACATACGAGTACAATTCCTCCATCCATAGCTTACATAATAAAGCAATTGAACAATATAATATTATAATTTACATTTACGATGTGGATACACGTCACGATGCATTACATCATGGCATTTCCTATTCTACTATTATCTAAGCTTGAACGACCTTTGTACATACATACGTAAATCGATAAGTTTGTAAACATACATTGAAATATCCGTTTCTTCGATTAGGTTCTTCAATTCGAAAGCAACAATTTAAATAGGCAACGTTAATTAGATAACTAATAATATACACAATACATAAACATTGAGACGCTTACCCTGCGTTTTAGTGGGATAGAGTTCGATATCGTTGAAGAGGTTCTGCACTCTGTGGGCGGGCGCCGGTTGGTCGGGCGGGCCGACGCGACACACCCAAGCGTTCGCCACCTCCCTGCAACCAAACACTAACTCAATACGTGTTCACTGCACTACAATTATTCACTAAAAGCATTCGTAATAGCAAAGTTCACCTTATGTAATTCCCGGTGCTGTACATTTTGCAATCGCGGCCTTAGAATGTTACTACATCGAACACAAAGCTCGAGAGCGAGAAATGTGTTTATTCGATTCAATTACAACCAATTAATCCTCCGTTACTAGGAATTTGTACAAAGCGCAAAGTCGAGTGGCAATTATCCCGTAAGTCGCAAGTGCAAAGGGCAACGTGAGTATTCCGACATTAATAGCACTGACGACATTAAACCACTTTAATTCGCATTAATCGGAGGTGGCTACTTCAGAAGTAGCGCACGGTAATTCTTTATCTAAGCACGCGGCAATGCACAGTAGTTACAGTCTGACTGATTGCGTGACGCAATCCGTTCCTCATAGCTTATCGCACTAACAATGTGCACACAGAAATATTTCCAGGCTCCAGAAGACAAAACAAACGTTCATCACGTGTCAGGTTTCGTAAACGAGAATCGCTTAGCTGATGTGGACTGTTCCCACGTGAAATTCAATGTTCGTGAATGTGCTCGGCGGCTTTATAAAGAGCTCCGATAAAGGTGCAAGTGCATACGTACATACAAGTATATACTCTAGTATCTAACGGTAATCATGAGTTTGAGTAGGTGCATTCAAATAAATTGATAAATCGTTATAAAATATCACGTTACATTCAATAATTCTTCTTTTGCGTAAGACTTTTGGGCTCGATATTTATTTTGCAGTCAATCAATCTTAACCGCCGGTTATCTCCTGGTGGGTTTTCAATGTCGTATTTAAACCTAATGTCAATTTTACACATTTCTTACTGGTATAAACAATTTAAAAAATACTTTCATGCGTTCTACACACTAAGAAGAGTGATTCAAAACTTATAAAATTAATCACCCAGATAGGCTTAACAGTGATTGTCATTTCTTTGAATGTTGTTTATTTAATTAAATATAAGCCTAGTCATTCAGAGCTCGGTCGTTTTGTCTGTCTATTAGTCATGAATCCTTAAGAAATCGCATTCACCTGCTTTACTTACCATGGTCATGGGCGATGAACTAACTGTCAGTGACATGAAGTGACTGATTGACTTTAATTGACGGCTTTGTGCAATAAAAAGTTATTCGTAAAAAAGGAAAATGCCACTTAAAGAGTAGATATTAATTACAAAGTACCTTATTAGTAGTGTGAGGGACTTAGTCGGCTCAAGGAAGGAAGTTAATTCGTAAGTTGGTAAAAGTTTCCATATAGAGTTAAGAATTAATATTTTAATTACGTTATAAAAATGTGTCTTATTTTTCCCTTTTCAAGATTTCAAAAACAATCTACAAAATATCAATCTACTAAAAGCAGATCGCACACCGACACTGAAAAATTGTGTGAATGTCTACGAAATTTATCATGTTAGTAATTGAAAAATTATTGTGATTAACTATTAGTCTTACATTCATCAAAAACAAATGAAAAGAAATATCAAATCCAAACAATGCGGGCGAGTAGCCACTTGTGATGATATAAAACAATCTCCAATTTATCACAAAAGTAGGTGTCACAGGTTACCAACACTATTACTTTCTTTGCCAGAACTAGTAAATGCTAGTAAATGCTATAGTTCATCGGATTATGTTATAGTAATAGACTTCAGCTGCGCACTATGTAGGGAAAGCAACGCGACGTCTATTACTAAATAAGTTTAACGTATGCACACTGATTGTTAACGAAGTGGACAACTTGTGCAGTGAAAGAAAAAATATTTTTTTCTTTCAATAATTAGATCTATAGCAATGTCATTATGTTCAAGAGAGAAACAAAAACGACTAATTAATTTAATTAAAAAAGCTTACAAAAAATACTGTGTACTCGTAGCATATAATTAAATGAAGAGACGCAGAACATTTTCGAAGTAAACGATTTTGGTACGTACCCACCGAATCGTTCCACTGAGGATTGAATATTTCGTCCACATTTGCAAGTGCCGAGTTCTAAACTTTCACCATGTAACTGCAAGATGCATTGACAGTACGAAATGACGATTAAAAAACATTGTAAACTTTTTCCTTTATTCATAGCTATTTATATAATTGAGACAAAACGAAAGCAATGTTATTCCATTAAACTGTTATATCTAACGAGATGAAGCTGTATATTTGCTGTAAGAGACAGATGATGTTCGATGTTGACCCGCACGATAACCGATCGAGGCGCCAATGGGCAAACGCCGCTATTTCCACATCACTAGAATTATCAATATGAACATTTCGTTTTGAACGCGTACTCTATTTGAATTCACAATTCGAATGAAGGTAGGAACTCCTCAACGGTGAAGCTAAACGAAGAACTATAACACTATTGATAATTTTGGAGAATATGCGCTATCAACATTAAAGGATTACCAATCTGTATATTATCGTGCAGACGCAATTGTCCGGAACTTACATACGTCTCGATAAATTGGGCCAACATCAAAGGCTGACGTCGGACAAAAATAAGACGTGACTGGATAAGACTAAGAAAGGATTAGCCGTACGATTTGAACGTCAGCCTTTTCGTAATGCAAATTGCCTATGTTAGTATCATAATAATAGTGTGGTAAAGTACTAAATATTTAATTATCAAATGCGTGGCTTAAATGTGACACTTCATACAATAATAAAAACCTCTTGTACGATAACATAGAAAAATTGTTAAATTGAAAATATTATATCAAACCGCCGACCTATTAACATTAAACGTAATTAACCAAAATTCGGAATTATTAGGTTAAATATTGCATAAGATCCTGTCACTAGTTACAATGAGAGCTGAGTATCTTGGCCTGTTTTTATTTCCATCAGACATAGCTAAGAACCATCTCAACAGACAAGGTTTTCTATAAAAAAAACCGTACTGAAATAGGTTCATCCGTGGAATTGCAAGTGTGATGATACAGAAATACACACACACACATATTATGTACATGTTAAACTTATAAGACCCCTCGTTGAGTAATAGCTATTTTAACTAACGATAAAATATCTCCTAATTTGACCTCCAGAAAAAATCGCTCAATAATTATTATATATTTTTTGGGAACTTGTTGTTGTTAGGGAAGCTGAAGTAATTGAAAGACATTGGTAAAGCAGAGTTTCAAATTCAATTGTATTTCTGATAGTGGTGAACCATAAACATATATATTTAGAAAAAAGGTTATAAAAGAAATCAATATCTGTAAACATATTAAATTTCGTGTAAAACGCCGATGTAATACACAAATTTTACAACCCACTCATTACACCGCAAAGACTGCGAATATACTCCAAAAAAATGTTAGCAAAAATAATGATGATTGAATTATGACATCGAGATCCGTTACATCAGCGACGGGCGATCGGTAAAAAAACGTTACTATTGTAACTTGCTTAGTGGTATCGTAATCATTTTATTTGTAACATTCTGAATACATTACTGTTAGTTGAAACGATTGTACATACTCCGGGGCACGAAACAAAGAAAACAAGCCGCTCATTGTTCCACGCTTATTAAACGACGTAAAAATGACTGATGAGGTCAGTGTGGCAGTAATTCAATCCTGGTAGCGTCGGAACTGTTCTTTTATGAGAGATACGTAACGTATGGTATCGGATTGTAATCAAAAACGCTGTAACCGCCGTGAAAATACATTTGTATGAAATATTTTGAAATTTGCTCTGCCGGTAGCGTACCCAATACATAATTTTAAAAATCTCAACGAAAAGCTTAGAGTGCATAAAATACAACAGAGTGTCAAGTAACATACGAACAGTTTGCAGATGTATTTTAATTTAAGCCAGAACAAATATTAACAATAATACAATGCTTCATTAATCATTCAAAAGCAAATAGCCCTGTTTCACTGGCCTAGCTGGAGCCTTGAACTATTGAGATAAGTGTTCTAGCCGCTATTAGCAATGTAGCTAATGAATTTTTCATAAACTGGAACGCCGTCGGAAAATTAATGCACAACTCTCAACGTCAAAGCCATCGCCAACGTCGGCCGAGTGTAAAGACTAGAAACGCGTGTGACCCAGGCAGTCGAGCGTCTACAAAAATATACCATGACATCATGGTGTGCGAGGGAGAACCGCTTTCGCTATCCCACTTACACACAGTAAGCTTATTATAAATACACTAGTGAGTGCATTTACTCCATTCGCGTTCAATTAAGTACGATCGATTCGGTGTTTCGGACACTGTCGTCAGCTGATAACACGCGGGATCTGATCCGAGCAAAACAACTGCCTTTGGCCACAACTCGCGCCTGTAGTATGTAGTATGTGTGCATCGTTATTGAATTCGGCTTCTACCACTAACGAGCACGCTCTATTTCCGGCCGGTTAACAGTGTTTGTAGTGGGTACTAAGTGTACTTTGCGTATTCTCTAGCACGTAATGTCTGTGGTCATGTTTGCCAATATTTGCTAAGAACATTTGAGATCATAATGCCGAAAGACGGATTTGCTAATGCCAGAATCTGTACAATAACTTCCAGCACTAAATAATCCACACAATCAATTTATGAAACATATATACTTACTCGTACATTCAAGCAGAAAGCACAACGTAAATTATTCACCCTGTGGTTCAACAAGAAACGTAAACAAACCATAAAAGAAAAACGATTTATAAACAGAGAAATTGGCAATAAAGTTTTTATCGTATCAAAAAAACGTGTTAAAAGTGTTAAAACTACTTCCTAAAATGCTTGATACCCTATTAAGAATCTTGTTTACAATTTTAGTCGTAAGTAATCTTGTATGAACATTGATCTTACAAATCGTAAACTTATATATGCGATTTATATTGATTTTTTTTCATATATTATAAAAACTTTTATAGTATAGTAAAGAATTAATCACTAAATCTAAACATGGAATAGATGATTTGAATTATTGTGTATTTCAATACAACATTTCCGTTAATTGTTTTTTTTTTTACTAGATTCTTTATTCATATATGAACAACATTGCACATAGTCTTACGAACTCGTATGTAATGATCATACGAGTGGCTTTACAATAGTTTATGAAGCCAAGAGGTTGTGACTAAGTGCCGAGCTTTTGGAACTGACGTCAGTTGAAGTTGTTGACCCAAGTAGGTACTCGGCAATGTGCCACTCATAACAGTCATTTCCTTTTCAGCAAACAGATCCACC
>DWDX01003786.1:0-12614 GCA_018245675.1 Agara michaeli
CTGGTCAAGTGTGGATTGGTAAACTTTACACACCTTAGAAAATATTATATAATTTATAACATCTCTAAGGTGTGCAGGTTCCCCCACGATGTTTTCCTTCATCGTTATAGCAAGTGATATTTAAATTTTACTTATAAAACGCACGTAATAAATCAGAGATCGAACCCAGACCCCCCGGAGTGTAAGGCTAAATTTCAAACCACTAGACCATCACTGCTTTTTTAATGCCAATATATATAATAGTAATTACACCAGATTCTTTAAAGCTATGTCTGTTTAGTAAAGAAAAATAGTTATTACAGTACCTAATTAATGATATCAGTTCTTATTTTAATAAATACGGATAATCCTTTTCAGGCAATGTCAATATACTCCACAGTAACAACACATAACGCTAAAGCATCTACATCCTTAGGAGAGCCCATAATCCCAGAGATAATGCTCGATGATCCTCTGATAAGTCTGAATCTGAAATCTGAAAAGGGTACCACGATGGCCGGGCAAGCTATTCCGATTGAAGATGATAATTTAGCAGAATATTATTCGGACGATGAAGAGAGAGAAAAAGCATTGCAAACACAGAAAGAAAAGAAGAAACAACAGCAAAGTTATATAGAAAAAGAAATATAGGATTGTTAAGGAACACTCATTAAATAATCTATCTTAAAATATTGTGTAACTATTATTCTTTTCTTCATTTCCACTGTTCTGTCGATCAACAAATTTTTCAGTTCAGTATTATTATTTTGTCTAATCTGTTTTGCTCAACTTAATAACCAGTAATTAAAATCAATCGTTCAATGATTGGCTGTTAATGGACATTCAGATACCTATACCCAGTGGCAAGAGCCTGACAACCTGTATCATTTTCCCCATTGCGCTTGGAATTGTTCAAGACGAGGGAGGATAAACAATTTTTAAGCGAGAAACACTTCACTATCAAATGTGTTCATAGCCAAGCAAGCTTATGTATGGTTATGTTTAAAAAATGGTGCAGAGAATTTTTTCTATGAATTAAAACACCAAAAATTGCATATAAAAATATACTATGAAGTCTTTTTTTATATAACCTGTTACATTTTACCATATCTTAAATAATAGTAATTGTTTACGTTTGCTTAAGACTACAATATCATATCACATTAGAACACAAGTATAAGTTTTTATTACATCAAAAATGTAAATTATCAGTAATGTAACATGTGGACAAATATAATTTCCTTTCTGATCTCTTACATACACTTATAAATTTTTATAATAGACAATTACGTTATTTTTACAAATTTATCCTTTTGATTGAAATAGCTGACGGAGCCCTCTTCAGGTTGCACGTTGGCAGGCATTTTGTGCAAACTCAGATATGACGCAGACAGATTTGTGCCGTCAAATTGTCGCAAATGTATCTGAAAATATTAAAATTAAACATGTTTTATTACAACTAATTTGCCCATAATAATATGTGGACTACGACAAATGTTATGTTGCAACCAATTTTGTATTTAAAGATTCTCATTTCTATATATTTCTCAACAAAGAAGTGATGATTAAAACTTTTCACTGATTTATAAAGATTCTCGATATATGTACATTATTTTATCAGTTTTTTATCAATACATAATTTAAATACAGTATGTTAACCCAATGAGATTAACATTAAGAGAATTTATAGTTGTCATATTTTATTAAGTTAGCTTATAGACGTTAAACATGAATAATAATTGCTACAGTAACTAGCAAGCAATTTTGACAAGCTTTGAATACTAACCAATAAATACAGATTTACTTCATCACTCCTACTCAAGTAGGGGAAGTTGCCACCACTTTTCAGGTGAGCTAGTTTGGCTTGTGGATATGATTTGTAGAGATCCTCACGGACCTTAGAACTTAGAGCACTATCATCCCAGACATCCATAATAGTGATTGGCATGTCTCTTAGTAACTGAGGCAGGACATATGCTGGTGCACAGTTTAGGGTTAGCCTCGATGCTAACTCTGACTGTGTCAGTGATTCCAGCTGAAAAATAATAGATTATGAATATGTATATGATTTCATATATGAAGGTAACATAAATAATACATATTAATTGAGTATTTTCATATATGTACATATGTAATTGTGTTAATTAATTCTTCTGTTCACATTTACTACTTAGTCTACATTTACCCAGTAATTTCCATAAAAATGTAATTTCATCAAAACAGCATTGATTTGTTCTGAACTTACCCGTTCAACCATAAAGTCAATTGATTCAGCTATTCTTTTATCGACTTTCTCGGCAGTGAAGTTCCCCATGAGCATTCTCTTGAGAACCAAGGATGGCAGCAGCCAAAATAAGGCTGCAGAATCATTGTACTCAAACACGGAAGTGTCATTAAATGAGTTACAAAGAATAATTGAGGCAACTCGAGGACAGTTCCTTGTATGTTCAGCAAACTTTTGTGCAAAGAAACCCCCTAAAATACAACATTGGTATAAGATCAATATTCACCTACTTGTGGCCCTGGATCAGACCCAGATTGCAAAATATAATGTAAAGTGACACTTGGATGGGTGATATATTTGTGAATTTTCACAAGTTATTCCGTGCTTCATAGCAGTCGTCCAGGACCTCCTCCAGGACCATGAGTCTAAGAGGAGACCAAATCCAGCAGTGAAATGAGAAATTATGATCATAGTAATATCAATGATTGTATTAAGACTTCAAATTTGAATGCATATTTATGTTCGATTGCAGTTTCTGTATCTCAAATATTTATTTTCCATATCGATTGTAATTTTTTTGTTTACATTTTATTATACAGAACATGCAAAAATATACAATTAAACTTTATGAACTTCCTACCAGACGAATATTAACATAAATACTTATTTAAGAACTAGTTGTCAGGTTGAAGGTTAATGTTTTTATTCATCCACAACACTGAGTACAATGATGTTATTTATCAGAAGATTGTAAACCACGTAGTTCAAGATGATTTTGAAAAAATTGTTACGATCTTTACTAACCTAGGGAAGCACCTAGAATATGCACTTTATCTAACTCTAGGTAATCAATCAGCCGTTTGAAACCATCACACCATTCCTTCATGTTCCAATATGGTGGAGGTTCTGCAGCAATCACACGGACTCCCCTAGAAGCTAGACCCATTACTTGTTTGTAGAAAATATCTGCTGTACCAGATACAGGAGGCAAACATACTAAGGGGCAATTGACAGATTTCGGACCACTGTCGAATATTCTCCATGCCTAAAAAACATATAAATAGTAATGCATGTGATAATATAAGAATACTTAGAATATACACATTAGGAATTATTAGAAAAACAAGTTCTACGTTATTCGAAGAACGATGTATAAACAATAAATTGTTTACCTTGGACCCATCTGAATCTACAACAATTTTCCGTAAAGGAATGCTACTTCTGAAACTCAAATATTCATTTGACTGCGACAAATCACTTAGATAACTCATGTTGTTATGAGGTTTCTTCTAAAATAACAATCCATTTAATATTTTGTGTGCACTGTTTACGACTAACAGTTTTATACCCGACCAATACCACCCAACCCGCAAAAAAACTTATCTCAAGTAGTGCTGTGCTATTCATAAAAACAAAACAAATGTCGTTAATCAAAATCGATTCCAATCGCGTATTACACACAAACGAGACTGTAGCGAGTGTCGAATCTTTAATTGAAAACGACTTTACTAGATTTTAGATTATGTTGCCAGTTACATTTTTATTTTTCATATCGTGTCAAAAATAATTAAGTTTTCTGAACATCCTGTTTTTACTTTCGTTAAATAGGTATATGCTGAAAATGGGAGAAGTTTTATGTGAAATAAATTATTTTTACATACCGATTATTGTTGTTTTGGTTAAGTAAAATAAAAATCATATTGGTTTAAGACCAAATGAGAACTCCAAGACAAATTTTTGCCATTAATTTGAAATCGAAACTACCCTCACCTACGCAAATTGTATACTACATAAATAATATGATGTATTACTGTTGATGTTATTTATACTTAAAAATCAAATAAAGAGAAAACATGGTTTTGCATTGGTTTCATTGGCCCGCTGTGTGAACGCTTGCTTACATAAAAAATTCGCCTAGTGAAAATCAAGCACGGGAAAAGGTACGAAAAGCTATTATCATCATGGGCGAAGTAGAATGAAGGCATGAGCTAAGAATATCTAAAATTGCACGGTCACCCTACGATATGTATTTGTTATGAGAACTGTTCCTTTGTCTCGTTTCCGCAATCATTGGCATCCGCTAATTAGCCCAGACGCATTCTGCGGCAATGAGTATGAAACTCACCTATCGATATCTGCTGTACTAGAAGGAAGACTTGTCTTTGAGCATTTCTCTTTTCATCAATAAAAAAAGTTGTGCAAATTCGTTCGTCACAGTAATGTAGACATACTTACTGAATATCTAATATATGCCCAATATTACGGGTTCCGATATAGTGTGCTGTAGGATCAATTTGGTTTTAACTTTAAAATATAAAAGGTGTGTATAAATAAGTAAGAAATTAGCATCGAAACGTATGCTTTATTATTGAATATCGTAATGCCATTAACATTCTCGTGACTTTTACTACAATAACTTTCCAAACGGCTTATCGTAACTTAAGTCTAAATTAACTGATAAGTATCGGACGCTCTTATATTCAAATTAAAATGTAAATACATTCCTTTCATATGTAGATACCTTAATATGCAACTTTCAACCATACTCTGATAAATAGTGCGAATAGTGCTTTATATATCGGATCTTGAGTAAAGCTCAATCTTCCATCTACCTACTCGTTATTTTACACCTATAATTGTAAATTCAGTTACAATGTATGAATAGTTTGGTAGGTCATTAAATAATAGCAAAGAGTTGCGTAACTTTCAAACATCACAAGTCGCCGTTCCTAGCACTCCAGAGATATGATATAATGTTCTTCAAGCTTTACTTACGAAGTCAGATTCGCAACTCGCCTGGCCTTCATATATTAATAAAGTTTCAGAGCTGAAAAACATTTTCTTTTAATCAATACACATAAGCATATAGGACATTGCATTTTTTTTTTTAATTGCTGTTGTAAACATTTAAATCGCCATAATTAAGAATACCGACATTGAATACGTTAAGTGAATATATATTTATATACTATTATTTTATGTAACAGCTTAATTCTGGCGCCATGGGTAATAGGTAAAATTGGTGTCATCGTTATAGTTCTACAGTTTTTAATCACACTCATTTAGGTGATACAAATTAAGGCAATTGTGTAAAATGGTAGATACCTATCTATATATTGTTTATATCAGCGATATTTAGGTAAATACAAACATGATAAGACAATTAATAATATTCATACAAACTGATCTCATTGCTAAGAATAGAGAAAATTGAGTGTGATCTTACAGTATAAAAACCATGTTATAGCATAGAATCATAACAATATTCATGAACGTCTCGAGAATTTCAGATAAATATTGAAGCAGAACAATAGCAAATGTGTTTTTTTTACAATTTCAAAGCCTCTTCATCTCCTCAATGACAATGACAACACTTTAAATGTGAGATAAACAATATCTTTATAAGACGAGGTTTGTTACACTTTATGATGTTCTTGCAGTAAATATGATCCTAATATTAATTTTTATATTTACTTTTATAGTTTTGTGCGATCATATATGTTATATACTTACTTACAGCGATATTATTTGTTATTGCATTTCACTTATGATTTCATATTTTAAAGGTAAAATAAAAGTATATTGAAAGTGCGTTTTCTATTTCAACATGTCTATTAGTGCACATATAAATTTTGAATACGAGGATTTACATTTTTTTTTCAATATAAATAGTGGGTATGGTTGTACCTACAAGGTTAACGATTATAATGAACGTCATTGAATGAAAAATTTTCTTTACGTAATACTTTTATGGTAATTAAAACATTATTTACATAGATGACTTTGTAGTTTTCGTAAAAGGAATTTCATATAAAAATTATGACGTCCTAATAGAACCAAGAGTAAATGGTTCGTTGCTCTCTGTACGCTTGTGGTCCTGTAAAACTCTATGTAACTTAACATTACCCGCTTTCAATGGATCTAATATTAAATCAAAAACTAACTAATACAAGTAGTTAATGGTTTGTACAAGTTCTCAGCAAAACATAGGAAACGATAAAATACGAGCGTCAATAGTGGTGTCTCGCTCGCACGGCTTCAGGAGTTAATAAACTTTATATAAATATCTTTTTCCTTCCATGACTTGAATTATTCGTGAATATACCAAATACAAATACAGTAATATGAGTCTCTTCGGCTCATGAATTTAATTTATTATACGAAAATAAACTAGTTCACTTTTTTATTGCAAAATATATTATATTGCTCATGTTCTTTGCCTTTACGCTAAGGACATTGATAAATACACTTTATACTAAATTTCAACAACTACTATAAAGCGCTGGATGCACGATTGAAAAATTTGATCGACTTACGTGATATCTCGATGTTGCTGTTATGTCTCGAGTTATCGATGTTATCGAGTAGTGTTGTGTGTAGTAAGCGCCGTTACCAATAGTTCTACAGTACAGTGCATTTCACTTTCTGCTATAAGCCATATGGCAAGATATATTAGTATAAATTTTGTTGATTACATATTATAAACCTCCTTAATTATATTTCATTTAGAGCACACTAAATATTTATATATATATATTTAAATTTCATTCATCTAAAATTATTTTTACACTGTACTTTTTGATTTTAACCTACACATTGTGTGTATAACTAGTAGTTATTAACGCATGTAACGGGTACAATTAGATTTTTCATTTGAAATGATAAGAAAAATTATTGGCATGTATTAAAGACTGCTCGAATCATATTAATATTTAGTGTATTAATGTGTTAAAATGAAAATTGAAAGAATTAAACTCAGGTACCGCATTTACACTCATACCTAACCTATAGTTTCGTGAATCAAACATTACACTCTAGGACCATTAAATGTGATGACATGTTTCCACTAATTAAACATACACCGAATTGTACAACAGTGATAATGTCACACAAATACACGTTAATATTGGCTATAAATCCTATATTTTAACAGGTGACGATTACTAATTATTCACTTTAAAATATTAAGTGACCACGAGGATACAAGTCGATAGAAATGCCTATATATACATTTAAATTATCACTACTTGCTACTGTTACTGTTGGCTACAAGTGACAATAAAATGAATTGGTATAAATTAGAGTACCTAGTTGAAATAATAGATAAGCAATTTCGATACTAACGTTGAAGCGAAAAAAAACATGAAGAATCAACTGTTTCATTAAAATACCAATATTATTTATGCATAATTATTCATAAACAGTCAATAGTTATTTTGGGTATAATGACAACATTATGATTTACATTAAGTTTTATACAAGGATTCTCCGGGTACCATTGGAAAGCAAACTCTTCTCTTAGATGTCTGCCCTGCCAGGAATTGAAGCTGGGACCAGTGTCAGTACAGTTGCAAGTTTGTGCAAGTCCTTGCACAATGAAGAAATATCATGATTTATTACTATTGATTGTTTATGAGCGTAAGTATGTAGAAATACTAAGCCGTACTGATCTACATTCAATATGTATGTAAAGTAACTGTGTCTTTTTTCAGATCACACTATATGTATAAACTTTTACATAACTTTTCTAGTTATGTGATTGAGTAGTTATATCCATAATCTTATCACCTGACACCACACAATTACTACTACACAAAAAGACAATAAATTGATACAATATATATAAGAAATATGTAGCTATGCAATAAAAAGCTTTCTTAAAAGGTAAACAAGAAACGAAATATAGTTATTCTCGACTACAGTAGAAATTAATGAGACGTACGCCGTAAAGAAATGTTAACATCCAGTAATATTTAAACTAATTATTTCAAAATTATCTATACAGTTCATGAAAACGGTACTCATATGCAAATACTCCGGATACAAATGAATACATAAGCGAATAGAACCTAGAAATGAAGTAAAAAAACTAATCATTTTTTAAAAATAGATATTAAACTTACAAAAGCTATAGTTAATTAATGCATAAGGTATCACTTCTACGTTTTGTTTACATGGCTTACATGTAATTTTAATGTGATGTTACGGTGTGAGGAGACAATACAAAATTATACCTTATATGCACGATGAGTTCACTTATTGGTTCACAGAAACCATTACTACATTGCAGCACATAGACCCTACAGATCCTCAAACTTTTTGCAGATATAAATCTGGTAAATGGTGTTCAACTGTACTATGCAACTCCAATTTTTGGATTGCCATAGACAAAATGTTCTGTCGAGTGATTAGCAAGTTTTATATTTTTTCTTTTAGCTTTTTGTTTCATCGGTTCTAGATTAAGGCATTGAGCAAACTTTTATAACATCATTCACAACTCCCAAATTATTATACTAAACTGACAGCTGTCAGACGATTGCCAAACAATGAGGCCAACATTCGAAATACAATAATTTGAAACATAAACATTAGAAAAAATTATTTTATTCATTTAATTTTAACTTATTACATGCTCATTAAAATACGAGTACCATAAGCTGACATTACGTAAAGTGTACCGATTATAGTTATGTTATGCAAATGATCATATAGAAATTTACAGTAAATGAGATATTTGTACTGAACTATTGGCAGAATTTACAAGACAAGTGGAATAGTTCTTGGTCTTCACAACGACACTCATACATTTCAAGGCCATTGGCCAATGTGTTAATGCATCTCATATGTATCGAGTTGAATACACAGTCGAAACAAAACAATAGTAATAGAACCATTGGGTGACACGAAGCGCGTCAGGATCGTAAGGACAGAGATATTTGGCACTCGGTGCTTTCTGCCTACCCCGTTAGGGACCTGGCGTGACGGTTTGTTGTTGTTGGTAACACTTTCTGATCGCTTTGGGTACATAGCGTCTAAGATACTGGTGCTTAACCGTAGACGCATTCATAGAGGAAAGAGATCTTGATGTAAAGGTTTTGTCAGAGACTTTTATCAGAGACAGATTCTGTTTGATACAATTAGTAATGTTACTTTGCTGATAATATATCAATGCAAATAAAATTATATACGAAGAACACTCATGAGCAATGGTATTGGCCTGAATGGATTTAAGACGTTCAAGTCAAATTTTATGCAATCGAAGAGTTGTGTTGGAGGCTGCAGGAACTTTAGGGTAATCAGGTACACAAAAGAAAAAGAAAGTATCTCAACAACCTATTAATTTCTGTCTTTAGAAGCTTGCTCTACGGATGCCTCTTGTATTGCACTTAAGAGGTCTGACACTCGCTAAGTGAATCGTATAGAAGAACAAGAACTATTGGCACCTTAGGAGGATGACTCAAGTCATGTGGGTGTAGTGTTAGTTGGTGGCGGGGTGGCGGGCGGCGTGGCGGGGGACGAGGCGCGGCGCGGGCGCTTGGCGGCCGGCAGCGGTCACGACTCGCCGTTCCCGCTGTCGTCGCCGTCGCCGTCACCGCCCTCCAGCTCCTCGTCCGTGTCCGACTCGAGGTCGTCGTAGTCGTCGTCGTAGAAGTCCGTCATGTCCAGCTGCAGAAACAACGCACCCCACTATCAACGTACAAGTTATCCCCTGATTTCTATATACTTACAGTGAAACCGAAAAGTGTGGGCGTATTGTTTATAAGCAAATAATTACGCCTCGCGGTGTTATCCGCGTAGATTTCGATCCCGTGGGAATATCGGGATAAAAAATATCCTATGCATATTCTCAGTCTTCAAACTATCCACATACATACAAACGGAACATACATACAAACATACACATTCACGCATTTGTAATATTATTAGGATGTTAAGTTGGTATCCGTTCTTTGGAATGCACTCTTTCTTTGTATGTAAAATGTGGGTTTTATGTCCCACTGCTGGACATAATAAAAATCAAAACGTTTAACTTGAAACATTCAGCGAGTTGACATCTTGCAGAACATTATTATGTACTTTTGAGGAGTGCAGGTTTCCTCATTATATTTTTCTTCACGGATCCAGCTAGTGTTATTGTTTTATTTTCAAAAGGAAAATTAGGGTTTTCATTTAGCGGTGTCGCGTATGTTAATGCAATTAACGAGGCTCTCCTAGTTAAGGCCGAAGTCTTCTAGACAGCGACACATGTATGTTTTCTCTAACGCTGAATATCTATTATATGACAACGGTTGCAACTGTAGTTCATTAAAAAAAAAATACAAATGATTTTTTTTTGGCCACGACTGCGAAAACCACCACTACTCGTACGTTCTAGTTCTTATACTTTCAAACAGCGTTGTAAGGCTTCGGTGATCAATTAAAGTAAGTAAACCTTCATGCATTACTTTGAAATGAAAAACGCACCTGAGGCTCCTGTGTCGTCGCCTTCACTTGTGTTTTGATGCAATAGTCTTCTAATGTGAGGGGCACAACTATGCCTTCCTTTTCAGCATCCATGCGAGCTACCTGAGCTTGTTTTCTGGAAATTAAAATGTACACGAATTAAGTAAAAACATTACATCGGTATAATGGTAGGTAATAAAAAAAAACTTCTCAATAATTCCAAATTCAAATATTTTTTACTTCAAACCACTTCAAATCTTTGTTACATATTGTTGTGTTTATAAAACGTTTATTCTGGAAGGCAAAAGTTTGCTTGTGAGGTCGGCTATTTTTACAAGTGAAGATAAAGAGGTTTCACCGGCAAAAGAGAATATCTATTTATAACAATGTGCTTCGGAACGGATGAGACACGATGTCGATGATAGTTTCGGTATTTTATGTTCGTCATTAATATCGTTAACGTAAATTATTATTATTATTACATGTGAAAAAAATTCGTTTAACGTTATTGGCAGACGTTTCGTAGCATTTATTATTGTCGTTCTTACATAACAAATAATCTTGCGAATGTTCGCGAGAGTCTATTGCACCATTTAAAATTAACTTTTCTCGACGTGATTTTTCATCTATTCGTATCTTTTACCTTGATGAAGTATACCAATATTCATTGTGGTTTTTACTGACTTCAATGAAATCCAATTGCTTTATATTGCTCTTAGACTCCTCTCAATTCGTGATTCAACGAAATACGGCACAAACACAACTTAATAATATCAAGTCGTTGCTAGCGTGTTTCATTGTGATAAAAACAGTTACAAACGTATTCAAATAAAGTTTTATGGAATATCTCAATATTTGTGTAAAACTGGCTATTCATATCAAGATTAAAATTAATGAAGTATAAACAGAATTAAGTACTAAGCTAGATACGCGGCAACCTGGATTCCATTGTTTTAAGAGGCGAAATTTATTGAGGAAACAATGCAGTAAATATACTAGGGTATTTTTCCTTTGTGACCAACTAAACGGCAAAAAATCTATAAAAAAATCTACTAATCCTGAAATTAAACATTACAAGGAACGAGGATAATTAAAAGAAACCCTTAGCAATCATAACACCGCTCTCACCTGATAATATTCTCGTACTCCTTATCCTTGCCCTTGGAATCGCGCCAGCGGCGGTACATAACGCTGGCGTCCACGTTAGCGGGACTGAAGGTGTTCGGCTCGTTGAGCAGGGAGATGACTGAGAGCAGCACCGTGCGCACCGACTGCGTGGGGTTCCAGCGCTCGCAGGGCAGCTCGCCCGACTGCGGGTCGTCCACGGGCGGGTGCAGTATCGATATACAGAGATCGCCATTCTGGAGATTGATCAAAAAATACCATTTATTTTTCCTTCTGCCGATGAGCTAATTAGGAATTTGAGGTTTGTTTTACCTAATAATAATGATAAATGGAACAAAAACACGAGGAGTCACGGGACGCCCGGACCGATGTCCACGTAATAGAAACTGTAGCCTCAAGCTACGCCGATAGATGTTTCACATCAAAAGGACTACGAATAGGACGATATTGATACTGAAACCCATAGACATCTCTATTCAAAGTCGATTAAACCTAAATTTATTTTGAGATTTGACTTAGATGTTTTGCTAACCCGTCTACAACTAAATTGGAATGCCGCGTGTTTATGCCGTATGTAATATTTTGCCGTTGCTAAATATTCTTATATCAACACCTACAACTACACTAAAAACATGAAACCCGTTGTTAATATATTGCAAAACGTCTCGAAAATCAGCTATAACAAATCGATCAATACTAAGCAAGAGTGAAATAGTCAAGTATCTATATATTAATACGTGAAGCAAAAACTTGGGACCCCTTTTTACGAAAATTGCGCGGCCGGAGGTGTATGAAGTTTGGCACACTTATAGTTTATATGTAGGACAAGTGCAGAACGCTAATATTTTTCAATAATAATGCTTATAAAGTACATTAAATCAATAAATAAAACATTACCCTCACTTCAATGCGTTTAACACACACACACACACACGTGAAAATACAATACAATACCTTCATCGTTCATTGTTTACATTCTGATTGTTAATGTCAAACGAAAAGTCCAATGAAATGTCAAAGAATGCTTTTAAGTATAATTGATTAAATTAAACCTCATTTATTG
>DWDX01003787.1:0-12613 GCA_018245675.1 Agara michaeli
AATTTCTAGTAGTGACTCGGAGTCTGGATGTGTGCCCGGTGCACGGCAATAGGCTCACCACCTATTCCATTGTGGGAACTTAACGTAACTGGTGAATTGTGGGGGTGTACTACACTGCTCTACCTATCCCTTAGGGGATTTCAGGCGTGCTGTTACGTTTTTAATTGTTATATATATTCATTGGTAGACTCGTTTGCGATTTGCCATGGTGGCGTCGTCCTTAATAAGCGCGGACTATTTGGCGCGATTGAGAGCGATCCTCTTTTGTTTTGTTTTGTGTGTGCGTGCGGTGCTGGTATGCTAATGCGTGCGTGTGTGCGCGTGCGTGCGTGCGCAGGGCACGGGCTGGTGGCGCTACGAGTTCTGCTACGGGCGGCACGTGCAGCAGTACCACGTGGGCCGCGGCGGCGAGCGCACGTCGCTCCTGCTGGGCGCGTTCAGCGAGAGCGCCCACCTGACCTGGATCAAGGAGAACCCCGGCAAGGCGCCCAAGCCCATCGGTAACCTGAATTCTATTGGCATTGTGTTGTTCGCCTTCAAAAGGTTATTTGATACAGACATGTGTACGTTTTTGGCATGGGGACAGCTGAAGAAGGACTGGACGGCGAAGGCGTGCCGTGTGAACAAAAGAAATCCTTTTGATACCGCTTGGACTTTTGACAGCGGTCAGAGACCGCGACTGCAAAACCGGAGGTTGTGGGTTCGATTCCCGTCCGGGACGAACGTTTGTGTGACGAGCACATTTTTGCTTGCTCCGTTTCTGGGTGCAATAGATGTCTCTATAGGTATTAATATAATATCTGTGTATATTTTTCAATACTTTCGGATCAGACCGCCGCGTGTGAAATCGCCCTAAGACATTATCATTGTTACACTCTCCAGAGCAACGTACGTCCGTGTCGCATTTCTACTCGAACGGCGAGGTGTGCGACAAGACCGGCAAGCCGCGCCAGACCGAGGTGAAGCTGAAGTGCTTGGAGAACTCGTCGAGCCTGGCGCAGGTGTCGCTGTACCTGCTGGAGCCGCGGACGTGCTACTACATCCTGGGCGTCGAGTCGCCTCTCATATGCGACGTGCTGCCGCTGGCGGACGAGAACGGGCTGATCAAAGCGCCGCTGCCGGACACAAAGCCGGACAACGTCAGGCCGGATAACACCCAGCCGGATTATGCCAAGCCGGATAACACCAGGCCGGACACGAACACGAAGCCGGATGAAAAGGGACCGGAGCAAGCGGCTCGTGAGCAGGAAAGGACCGATGTGGTAGATTAATAAATTATTTTTTTCACCAGTGTTGTTTTGTTTTTGCCCCTCCCCCCCCACCTTCATTACCTGCTACCACCACATTGATTGACGTGTGGTTTAGTTCTGGTCTTTTTGAGATCCAATAAGCCCCGATGAATGAACGGTGCACGATGTTCGAAGGAACGGAGGACGAATGAAGACGTCAAACTTTAGTAAATAATAATTTCAAATTTCAAAAGCGTTGAAAGCGAGAATAGCCCGGCCAGAGACACACAGTCGGACAATAATAAAAAAAAAAACTTGTTTGTGTTTTAGTATGGTGTAAATAAGCACTACACTCGGGAATACATTTATTTTGTAATGACAGACGGACACTTCAATTTTATTTGTATGTATAGATGTATATAGAGAAGGGTGCCGTTGGAAAGGTTGAAATGAATACACATCCATTTTTTTTAACTTGACATTTATTTACATTCATATCAACAAAACGGGTGTTGTATAAAACAGTTCTTTATATTTAATTTCTATACCAATTGTATACCTACTAAATAAGGTGCCTCGAAATAGTGTAAAAATAAATTTTGCGTCTGTATTACGGATATGCTGGTTTTGTAGGTACCGTGACTTTTAGTTTTTTTTTATCCTTCATACAATTTTTCAACTATTTTTTTTTTTACTTTCAATATAATTCAACTTTAAGCGCTTTTACAAAATATATTGATCGCATTTAGACGCGTTGTCATAATAATCGACTTCACAACGTGTTCAGAATGTATCTGAAAATTGTTATTAACCGATAAACGTGCTTTGAATATTTCTCCCACCAGATGTCGCTAGGTGAGGGCTATATTAATTATCTGTTCTTATGGTAATCCATTGAGAATACTGCCACGTTGCGAAGTGTTATGATAGCGAAAGCTAACATATTTTGCGTCTCACTCTCGCTGTACTAAGTACAAGAATGAAGCTAAGTCAGGCAGAAACATAGTTAACAACTATCTAGCGTTTTTTAGCGGTTTGCGCTACAGTTGATCAAGCAGAGTTTTGTTTCATAGAGAAAATAAGATTTAGAAGGTGTTTGTTATCTGTTGACGTTGTGACAGATGTATTTACAACTGAATTTTATAATGCCGTGTGGTCCATAAAAGGCTTCCGCCCTTGCCTCCTAAAATACTGGAAATATATTTTTTAATAGTATATGCAATATACTACATTTCGACCACTTCTAAAACCGTAGTTATATAGCAAGCTTTTTGTTTAATAGGATTGTTTCGAGCGAATACATTAAATGAGTTCGAAGACTCATTAATTCAGCTATTTAATTTGCACGTATCATATTTAGGATGCCTGTGGAACGGTAACAGAAAAGAATGTGTCTTCAGATAAAACTGTCTATGACAGAGTCAAGTAACGTAGGAACGGTTGTTTATACACTTTGCAACCAAACTATACCCTGTACATTGTCATGCACAGTGAAAATCAAATCTTTCTCTATGAAAAAACAAATGCATTGTACTCGAAACGGCACGTTCGCGTTCCATTTTCGAAACCAGCCATGACGCCAGAAGAGCGGGCGCATTTATCGTTACAACAACAATAACGAGTCCTCTCAACTGTACAGTTTAGAGAAACTATAAGTAGGTAGAAAATCCACTTAATTTTATACATAATATTCTCATTTATATTATTTATCTAGATCACACCTATAAACAGACTGTTCAATGTGGCCGTGTCCAGGATCTCGTTCGAAATAGAATTGCCACCTTGAGAATGTATTGATTCTTTTTCCTTGCAGGCAACAAAATAATTTGATACACATTTAGTTTATTAATGTTCTGTATGCTTTGAACTTTGCATTGTACATTTCAAAATTATACGATATATTAATTAAACCGACGATGTTTACAGAAGAATGACAGGTGTAATTTTGCCACTGAATTATCTTCAGTTTAATTTTATAATTCCATTATACATAATTGTATTTTATACTTGCACGACAAGTCTCAGTAAAGCTACAGTTCCAAGCGTGACAGGAGACAGAACTATTTCGAACAATATAAAACTTATTACATCCCCATTTACAATAATTCCATTAACGTTAACAAAGAAATAAGGACCATCGCGTGTTATGTGAAGACCCGTAGGTCATAGGACGTAATGACAGCATTTTAAATACAAATTGAGACTATAGAAAATACATGAGACCACTATGGGACAGCGTGCGCTGAGCCAGGACAAAATGTTATAACAAATACATCACAAACTGAAGTCAGAACACATTTGTATGAATCGATTCGTAGTACCTAGGTGTGTACTACAGGAAACATATTCAGTCCAGATATTTGTCTTACCTCAGACACGAAAAAACTTGACTAAAATTATACTAAATAATCAATAAGCCCATTTCGATATATTTTCTCTCTGTAAATATAGTATGTATAATACTCGACTAAATTAAGTTATAATAGTGACGCTCTATATCAGTTCTTTAAACAAAGAATAGACAGTTCTTAATTTAAAAAAAGAAAAGAAATAAAACATTTAAACTCTATGGTTGTTTGTTTTTTTTTTTTGGTAGAAATACAATGAACGTAGCGTACTTGATAATCTTTTTATGTAGATAATGATAAAATTTGGTATTGAGCCATGATTTTTTTAAGTAACTGAAAAAATGAAGCGATACAAACGAGGAGTAAAAGTAGAATATATTTAATGCTTAATTTTAAATTAAATTATAATATATACTACTAAAAGTAGATGTTTATCCAATTCAGTACGCTTTTGAAGGCATTTGCATTTACTTCATACAGCCAAGTGTCTATATAGAATATTATTTTGCATACCGTAACTGGCCATTTGAACGCAAAACGCGTGTATACAGTAAATTCTGGATAACATATCTCAATGTGCCATGGTTTAAGAAAAAAAAAAGCGACGAACAAATACTTATAATTAGAAAAAAAAATGAAAGAAAACAATTCATATGCTTACAAATGAATGTCGAACTTACGCAAAAGATTATTAAATACTTAAAACTAACAAAAAATTTTTGACTAAACGGTCGATGTTTATAATAATTATAATTAGGTAACATATGGGAAACATATCTCTATCGGATGCAACACTGTTTGTTGTATTTTTTAAATCTCTCGAATCGATTATTCGTTTTTAACCGACAAGATGTAAGTTAATAAAGTAATTGAATAGTGATTTTGTTTCATTTTATATAATTCTTCGAATCGGTTAAAAACGGTCGCAGTCGTGTTTAGATTTAAAAAATACACAATCGCCACATTGCCTTGTCAGCGTGATGCAACGTTCTTTGAGCAGTTCTATTTTTAAATTGGTAGACTACCCGCAAAAATTGGTAAATTTATTGATTCATACAATAATGAGCACTGTAGATGCAGTAGATTTCTTTGGGCGTCACGCGCGTGCAATTGCGCAATTTTTCCACCTTCATGAACGAACTTAACTAGTTCAATAATTTAGTAATAAGAATAAAAATGCTACACGGCTTAGAAGAACCTTTGCATTACCATATAAAAAAAAAATTACAACACCGTTGCATATGAAACTTTTTTTACATCACACAGCGATTTTTACAATTGAATGATATTGTTAAATAAAAACCATAATCTTTGAAAACTCGAAATGTTACGTTAGCTCTAGTGTAGGAAACAAAACAAAAAAACGGAAAACATTTAAGTACAATATTGACAACAAGTGAGGGGAAAACAATAAATACACTGATCACGTTGAGATCATTTCGTTAATCTAACATATTTTTTATCATAATTTTAAACGAAGAACACTCTTTAAAAAAAATGTCCCTGACAATGGCCGAGTCCATCCAAGTGGCAACGCAGATGATTTCCAACACAAACCATGACATTTACGTTCCGCTGAACGCAACTTTTTATATTAAATCTAACAGCAATATTTAGGTTAAATCGGGTAGATTGCACAAACATCGGGTGACAAAAATATCTCTCTTACATTTTACGAATACAATATACTTAATCGTATGTATGTATGACACAATACGACGCGTTCGAACAACGCGAAGTGTTTCGGAACGAAAAAAGTAAACGATTCTCAGTACCGGCTCTTTGGCGTTCATTAGTCGCAACGGTCGCAAAACGCATCGAACTTACGCTTAATAGCGTGACTAAAACTTATCCGTTTAAAAAAAAAAAAAATTAAATAGCAATAATATAATAACAATAACTATTACAATATAGTTATGTAAGTAAATAAACAAATTTGGGGAATACTTTGGAAACGATAAATCCTTTGACACAAACCTTATACTTTATTCTTATTAGATAACAACTGTGCACGTGGACTCGCGTATTCGAAATTCGAACGAACCTTACGAACTACCATCAGTTCAAGTGCACCGGATACATCACAACAAACGTTCAAAAACTTACAACCTCTGCGATAGTTTTTTCTGTTAGACTTTGTTTTTTTTTTTAAATCATTATTATTATTATGTTTTAAATTGTTTTCACTAGGAACGAGTTCTGGAATATTCTAGTACGGTCTCGATAGTTCTTTGGATCGTTTCAATTGAACTTTGAGTCTCTTTGTACCTATTTGGAAACCGTTCATGGCTTGTATCGCGGCTTGCGCGGAGGCGGCGTTGTCGTATGAGACGAAGCCGAAGCACTTTGAAAGGTTCGTTTGTTTGTCTATAAACACTTTGGCGGATATAACGTGGCCGAAGGGCAGGAAGGTAGACGCGAGGTCCGTGTCCGTGAACTCCTGCGGCAGGTGATAGATGAACAGGTTGCCACCTTCCGGACCTAGAAATCAAAAAGACAATTAAAATTTATTACTTTTATTGAATGCGTAATTATTTTTTGGAAACTCTATTTTCTTAAATTATCATTGATAGTTTCCGAACAAAAATACTAATACAGATATAAAACGTTTATCATGGGTGGGAATCGAAACCACCACCTCCGGTTTAGCAGTAAGGGTCTCTAACCAGCACACCAAGAAGTCAGTTAAAAAAAAACATTACAATAAAATGGAATCACAGGTAAGTATATTCAAATTCAAATTGTTTTATTCATTATAAGGTACATACATACACTCAATGAAGGTCATGTTTTAGTCATCTTAATTAGTTCGGTTTTGTGTGCCCCTCGGGCTATAGTAGACCGGGAGAAAAAAGCCAGTGAACAAAAAACTCCCAGCACTCTTTTGAATAACGAAGATACTGATGAAACTAGCCGTGTTGCAGTGTGGCTTTAGTCTGATAAAGAAATATGTCTCGTAGCACTACACACCTTCGACCTGTTTGCCCGCCGCTGCCGCCGCGGCCGAGCCCAGCACGGAGCCGAGCGGCGCGGCGGCGAATGTGCCGAATTGCGCCGCGTACGCCGAGCTCAGCGGCTCGGCCGTGGACCCTGCGAATGTTGCCAGCTTACAGAACCGCACAAAACCTCGGGAGATCCAGCGGCGGTTACATAGTCAATTGCCCTGTCGTTCGGACATGTGATAATAGATAACTCTATTGGTTACGAATGACCTGATATAATATTTTGAAATTATTTGCTCTTAGCGGAAAAGAATGAAAAGTGAAACGGTCCGCTCCCATCGACCGAACGACAACTGCGGGCGTACTATCCGATTTTTTACGACCTCTCGTAATAGAATCGTATTCGTGAAAGGGGAGACTTAGAGGTATAAAAAGTGGCATCCAGACACGTGTCAATCCGAATTAGGGAAATGCGCCCTTCGAGTCCTTTCAATGCGAGAAAATCCTTTGTACAGAAACCTTTGTACGGTTGAACTGCGATTGAAAAGATGTTATTCTAACACGCTGATAAATCGGACCAAAATATTCTGTGTTTATCCGTTGTTCACGTACTTTTTACTTGGGTATCGATACTGTATTTATATGGATATCGGATCGGATAATGTCCAAATACTTTTATGAGCATTAATGGACTTTTTATATTCGCTCTTTTAAGTAAAATAAATTAAATATTGTCTTATTAAAGCTACCAATGCTGTTTTAATGTTGTTTAGATTTTTCATCATGGGAATTCTTTGATTTCGTATAAATATCACATTTAAAACGAACAATTAATATCGCTTTAAGGTTTTATTTTAAAAATACGCAAAAAAATTGGGATTGTCAAGTACTGTGGGTATTATCTAAATGAATTCCAATTTCCGGTTCGAAATGTATTCGGAACGTCTAAATTATTATCAGCCTGGAATATATAATTTTCCCTGTACAAATCTAACTAATGCGCCAGTACGATAAGAAAAAAACAAGTATAGTAACGACTGCCTACATTATATGGGGTTGGTGGTGACTTTGACACCGGCATTCATGCATACGCAGTCTTTGTCGCAGTAATGTTTATTGATAAAAAAAAAATTGCAAACAATATTTTCAACCAAAAAACACTTTTCCTATGAAGTACAAATGACGACTGGATTTTATTGATCTTAATATCGACTCAAAGAGCTGATTTTGTTACACATTGTTTTTTTTTTATATTACACTAAATTCTATATTAGTACAACACACACCGACATTCGAGCAACAGAAAACATGAACACATCAAAATGTAACAATTGTTTGAACATCAGAACATAGCATGACACACACGATAATACTTGTTGTGAAAAACATTAATTTAGTTTTTAGCACTCTCATGCAAAAACATTGAACACAACATGTTAATACAGAGTAGGTAGGTACGGATTATAACGGTTTCAGTTATGGTTTCAAATGTCATTCTTATCATAGACAATAATTACCATAGACATTTGCAGTTTAGTTACCTACTGAGGGCTGTCGCTTTGTATGTGCTAGCTATTGTAATTTTTTTATAGTTCCTGATGACCCTAACATAATAATATTAGCATAAAATATACATACTTTCATTATTCGTTGTTCGTGTGCTAAAGACATCTTAATCTTTGCTACATTATTATTACAAAACGATAACTTACTTTGTGATTAAATGATATATTTTTAATAAACCGTAGTGTAATGATTTTTTGTGTTATACAAATACTTTTGGTCCAGTCAGTCTAATAAAAATGTGTTCCTAATTTCCTTGTTTAATTTATTAACAGATAAATAATAATTATATCAACATTTTACACAACGATCATAAAATTTAATTATAACCTATACGGTTGGTTATTATGCAATCCAAATTGTTTTTAAAATGACTGCAGTTAGTGGTTAAAATTTGAACACGTTAAAAGCATATTAATTTTCCATGCACGGAAATTTACGTTTTAATTCGAACTACAAGAAAAAGTTTATTCACAACTTTTTAAAATAATGTTACATCATTACCAGCCAAAAATAAAAATAAAAATCGAACAAAAAATAAAACAAGCTTGTAATATGTACGCGCGACAAAAAAAAATTGAATTTAGAAAAAAAAAGTATAACAAGAAAACAGATAACCTATAATAGAAATGCCACAGACTGTAAAAGACAAGTTATACATTGGCGTTCATTCAGCCTAGCTTAAGTAGGTACGGAGTTTGTACAAAGCCTAGTCAAGCAACGTCATATCTACATTTGATGCAATACCGCACAAATATCAAACCAAGCCTTCCTAGAGCACTGTAATAAATGAGACCAATAAGCCGCTTCAAAGGAAAAAGTAGCATGATTGCTTTATTCCTTGTGTTTTAACTATTAAATATAATTGTCCAAAAAAATTTACATTGGTGTATAATTTCTGAACCTGTTTTACCTTTATGAATATTTCAATTAAAATGTAATGTAATAAATACGATATTAAAGGAATAAATAAACAAACTTATCTTTTTCATTTATACGTAGTGTAACAGTATGGATATTATTTTTAAAATATTAATTGTACTGAATGTTTAAGATGAATATATAAAGATTTATCAAAATTACTTTTACTTATTGTAGGCGATTTGTTTTTGTATATTATTGGCATTTTTACCATTGTGGTACTTCAATCTTCGTAACAAAGCCAGCTACGGCGTATCAATCTCATTTATTACATTCATCTAAGGAACCAACAGATATAAGTCATTCCATAAAAACACACACTTTCGACTTTCTTTACCTGTGATGTTAGTCTTCCCGAGAAGACCTGAAGTGTGAAAAAGTTTCATCGTTAATTAACGTTTTTAAGGCTCTCAATAACGTAAAAAAGTCCAACCTGAAATAGGAAAGTTTGTGGACAAAAATGTCTTTATTTCTCGTACGACCCGATGCGTGGGTGGGTTGATTTATTAATGTGGTAACGTCACAAAGCGACTGTTCTGTTTTCAAGTAGGTACTGTTCATTGATAGCAGTTAAAAATAATGTATATATGTATTTTGATATCTCCATCTCATAGATCGCTAACGCGGCTGTCACCAACCTTACTCTTGATCTCTTGTGACTAAATTTCAGGTTGGACATGACGTGTACATCGAAGCAGTAGCGGCCACTTAACATGAGACGGATGTTCTTAATCAATTCCTCACAAGAGAAAAGTTTACGGATGAAAAATATCATTATGGCACCGCAAACGCTGCGGAGGCGATGTGGCCACATTCCAATTAGAGATTTGGACAGGTAAAGCAATTAGGATGGAATTTATAGAGCCTTAATTGTCTTGCGGAGGTTAAATTTGGGAAAGGGACAGCGGTGGGGCGCAAAAAACGTCAATTAAGGCTGGCAGCCGGATACTTGAGTCGACCTGAATATTTCCACAGATTCAACAAGGCTTTTCACCTATTTTTAAGTGCTACATTATCTTGACCTCGTTAAGTATGAAAGGGCGAAAGTATTTCCATGGCATATACCTGTCTAATTGACAGTAAAATGAGTTCCCTTTATTTAACGATTGGCACAATTTTAATCTTAGACCAATTCTATGTGTCACTTGTTAAAGCCTGGTCGATTCTGGTTGGATTCAATAAACGATATTATATTCTGATATCAGTATATTTAGACACTAACGTAGTATAGAGTAAGGGAATTAAGCTTGAAAAGTAATAATACAATCGTATTTAGTTAAATTTTGTATACTTACACAATTGAGGAGCAGCCGCTTGCGGTGCCGCTGCGGGCGCTATCGGGGCTGCTTGAGTTACAACGGGAGGTTGTGTCATAGCAGCTAAAGCAGCCAGGTTCTGTACGGAAACAGGTGCCAGCAGACCCTGTAGTTGATCCGCCGCACCGCCTCCTATGTTCCCGACTCCCGTAACGCCGCTCACGGCGCCCCCGCTAAGGCCTGCGCCATTGAAACCGATATCCTGATAGTTAACACCTAAGAGGACACCAGACAATGCAAATTAAACAAAAAAAACAAGGATCAAAACAAAAAAAAAGGGTGATGACACAACATTAACGAACATAAAAGGGATGAAACAAAAGAATAATAAGCGGCTAACTACGCACACGTTACAACATAATTAACGTCACACAATAGTTTATTTTAAAAATGTAAAGAAAAAAATCTATAAAATAACGACAAAAAGTTAGAAAATGGCCTACACCGAGAAAACCAAAAGCTCCCGTCGCCGAACTAAAAGAAACTCAATGTGAAGCAATAGTATTTTTAAACGGGGATAATAAAACGACTGCTTCTAACTGAATACGTAATTAGTCGTAATTTCGTTTCCAATTACCAAACGAACGTAAATTAGCACAATTGCTTTACCGAGTTTCAGATACGAGTGTCCGCCTCGACGGGAATGATATTGAAAAAAAAAAACATTGTACAATAACAAAGACAATTCTCAACATTGAACGAAATTAGGACGAACCCTCAAATTGATTATTTCGTTTCGCGTCGTTCATTCATCATTCCTCGGGAGAACGCGAACAAACAAAGCGCGTCTACGTTATTATGAAATTGATTTAAAACACTCGTACCTAAATCCGATTTTTATTACATTTCATCAAAAAAATTCCTTTTGTGAATAAATTAGAATTAACATCGGCGGAACACAAATCCCAACGATAAAATACCTTTGTAGGCTATACTGTGTTTATTCAACATTTTTCCGGTGTTATACTTCTATCGAGCGGCCTGAAGGTTTTAGTTTACCTTGTAACAGTGTAGAGCCCTGTCCTTGCAACAGTTGTTGTTGCAGACCGACCGCCTGCAACTGCTGTAACAATTGCAGCTGTGTCGCTGGCGACAGTGCGGCCTCGGACGCCAGGTACGCCGTTGGCGTCACGGCCGGGGTCGTCAATCCCCAGAGGCTCGCTTGCATCGCTTGCATCTTCTTCTGTTCCTTCTCCTTCTGTGTATCCGCGAACTTCACCACAAGAGGCGCCGAGCACCCTTCCATCGTCTGACTGTGGTGTAGTGACTGGAATTGGTGGTTTTAGTTGTTGCATAAGAATGGGTTGGTTGGATACAATTGTACGTATCGATTTTTAAAATCTCAGCTGATATTGAAATAAGCACAAGTATTGTGTCTACATTTTATTGAGAGTTTAATATTTGTAGTACAATGTAAAGTATACGAGGGAATGCATAAGTTTAAAATAACGTTTTGGCCAAAGAGTGGAATTAAGAAAATTTGCATTGATCTCAGATTGGATATAAATAAGAGTAAAATAGGTTTAGCTGCTTCCTTGAAACTTAGCATAAATGTATGCGGGTTGGGGTATAGCAACTGTGGAAGGCATGAAGCATATTCCATGAAGCTGCTACAGTGTAGAACAGCAGATTTTTTATAAATATCCGTTTACTAACGTAACGGATTATGTCTGTCAGGAGATTTTGAGCCTTGCGCCAACTTCAACACCCAGCCCAAATTTTGCCATTATGCGTGGTCCTCAGCAAATTAAACAAGTTTGACAACTGGTGCTCATGTGATCGAATGATTATTAAGATCCACGTTCACCTTATCTATTGCATCATCAGATTTTGATTGATGGTTTACCTTTATAGCAGCGATGGCCGCCTGCTTGGACACGAAAGTGACGAACGCGCATCCTTTGCTCTGTCCCTGGGCGTCTCTCAGCACCGTGCACTCCTCGATCGTGCCGTGTCCAGAGAATAGCGCCCTTACGTCGTTCTCCGATAGCTTCTTGTTCAGCATACCCACGAAAAGTTTCCGTTCTGCGGACAAAATTCGCCATCACAGTTACTTCGGTTGGGTTTTGAAATATCGTGAATTGTTTGATTAGTGAGAAGATTGTGATATGAAATAGAAAAATGAAATTACTGTGGACAGTTTTGTACAAGTTTCACAATTGAATATCAGCGGCAATTGTCACTTTTCCTGATCCTTACAAGGGTTCATTGCAGAAAAGTCCAAAATATGTACAGGGCCAAAGTATTTCAAAATCAGAATGTGTCTACAGTAATATACGTTCGTGTCTTCTGTA
>DWDX01003788.1:0-12613 GCA_018245675.1 Agara michaeli
ACCCAACCCGGGATTTGAACCCAGGACCTCCCGATCGGCAGTCGCGCTAGCAACCGCCCGATCAACGAGGCAGTCAAGTTATAATAACACATTAATTAAGTCTCATCAAGATTGTATTTCATTCAATTTTTTTTGTTATTTAAAAGAGTGCTGAGAGTTGTTTTTTTGCCGACTTTTTTCTTCCAGTCTACTAAAGCCTGCCTATGATGACTATAACCTGACCTTCATTGAATATACGTATGTAACTTATAATGAATAAATCAATTTGAATTTGCATCACCGCCCACACCCCACTGCAAGGTTCAAGTCTCTCCCACAGCTCCAGCATGTTGGTAGAGTGTAAATTGGAGGAAATTGTGAAATATATATGCATGTGAACATTGTGCAATTGTTCAAAATGATGAATTCAATTCTATTCTGCAACATGCATTACTGAGACTGTCCCAGTAATGAAAATGTTGAGGCGTGCCTCTTGATTAAAGCTTTCGAGGGCTTTCGCGAACATAAAAGTGGTACTTTTATGGTCTTTAATTTTTTTTAATAGGCAAGCATTTATTTTCTATATTTTTTCCAATGTCATTACGACATGCCGCAGAAAAAAAATCCAAGTAAAGAAAAACACATCTATAAAAACTGTTCCCGTGTTACACTGAAGCCGTCTTAGTGAACAGGATGGTATATGAAATATAAATTAAGATGATTTTAAATGCTTTCGATAATTACAATTGATATATTTTGGAATATGGGACTTATGGTAACATCCGTCTGTTCAATTTTCTATTGAACAAATACAAAATTGCGCTTTGCAAATCGCTGCAAGCGAGGCTGGTGAGGCAAAAAGACGCGCGAGCCGCGGGCGTAATCCTATCATAATAAAAACGTAACTCACCTTCGATCTATATGCGCCGGGACAAACCATACGTCTTTTCGCCCCCAAAAGTTTTTCATTAACGTTGTGGCAGCTGGTAACCACTTCTTACAATCATGAACAGCAAGCTCTTCTTCCTCCAAATGGATGGTGGTCTCCAACGGCAAGATGCCATATATACCGATTTGTTCAAATTTATACCCATCTTGAGCAATAATTGGGTCCCGCACCTCCACCCAGATTAGATGAGGATTAAAGCAAAAAAGCACCTCGACTTTATAACAATCGGGTGGCATGCTTCCCCGATTTGATTATTTCAATCGATCCAGTGAGATATATGGTTATTGTTCGCCATGAAATCGACATTTACAAATCAAGCTCCAGCTTTGAAAAATCCGGTAAGAAAAATGACAGATAAAATCATTATATTTTTTTTTTACAAGGAAATCAAACAAAGGAATGTAGACACAGAGGCTTAATAAATGAAACGTCTATCGTGACGTCCTTAAGATGTCTTGGGACCTTTCACAACTCAAATTAAAAGGTGTATCTTCGATTTCGCAGTTAACGAACACGACACAAATCGCAATATCTTCTTGCGCTGCGGCCATTACATGGAAAAAGTATTGGTCAATAACTACGCATAGATAGTATGTCATTCGTCGGAAGTTGATTGGTTCAAATGCAAGATGCAGCGAAATCAATAATATTATGAGACGCAATGAAACGCGTTAGAAAGAGACTAACAACAAGCCTTACATACCTAGCTGTTAGGATTTATCTGAATGTATATCTTTTTTTAATTAACAAAGAAAATCTGAAACCTATTGAACGTATGGAATAGTATCAGAATTTTAAAAATATTTAACAGCGTGCTTTAATTTCAAGACTTCCTTGTCCTGTGATGTTGTAATGCTTGTAATTCCTTAAGATACAACTATGAATATGAATAATATTAAGCTGAACCTGCTATCAAGAATTGATTGAAAAATATTACACATATTACGATCTTTTTTTGGCTGCTTTTTTTGATGTTTTTTTGACTTTCTTTGTTTGTAATGTTTATTGGAAGTGAGTACCTTTTTTTTGGTAACTGGAAGGAAACCTTCAAAACGGACCGCGGTGCCTTGGAAGAAACACCGGATTTTGTGAGATTGTAGGTTTATAAGTGGGTGGGACCCACAATGGCGGCTTTCCTAGTTTCGCTAAGTGGACCGGTCTGATTTCCAATTTCGCCGGCCCACACACAACTTCGGAAGCCTACTTTTTGTCGCTTCTTACAACAAGCAGGAGATACGGTAAACGTATTCTGATCCCGAGCTACTGGGAAATTTAATTTAGTACCTATGATATTTAATATACATTGAGAATTTAGCACTTAGCGACCTAAATTCAAGTTTATAAGTATCGTCGACAAATATTTATAGTCCTATTTATTGAATTTTAAAAAACATGATTACTTTAGTATAACATTGCGTTTTTTAAACAATACGTAACTATTAATTCGTATTCCACTATAGTGATTTGTATAATAAAAAATTGTTTCGTATTCTTATGTCCATTACAGTGCAAGATTTTCTAGTTCTATGTTGGTACTGCTAACAGCTCATAATGTTTTCAGAAAAACATAGATACAGACACGCCCATTATCCGTAGAGGTAGGCAGAGACTAAGAATTTTCTACGGCTCAGAATTAAGAATAGATCGTCAAGTCCATATCTAATTTATGAACGCAGCGTTAATTACATGTGTCAGAAAGCAATGACAATGACAAGGAATTTTGACAGCAATTGATGAATCAAGTATGAATTCGTGGCGTAAAGACGACAATCGGCATTTACAATAAATAAAGCGGCTTGTCAGGCGATTATATGTTTGAATTAGTAAGAACAGGATAGTGAATATATTGTAAGTATTCTACACTAATATACACATCGTGTTTGTTGAGTGCGGTGAGAAAAATACACTTATTAAATCAATAATCATGACCGAATTTGCGTTTCAATGACCACCGCATTAAACTAGTAACATTCTGGATTCATGCCTAATTCAATTGAGAGTGTTTTGATCTGTCTGCCGTGGGTTTTATGAGTAAGACTGTCTGATTAACACGGCATTTCTGGTCGGACATATGTTTGGAAAAATGGATGACTGGCAATACGTATGGTATTCTCAAGGAACCCCATTACGATATACCCTATAAATTGAACAGGACTGGCACATAAGCTATGATATATTCCTTAATACCCTTCCCCTAGGATTTTCCTTCACCCTACCTCAGTTTGTTCCACTAATTCTACTTTTTAATAATAAACAAAAAACAGTAACACTGCGACACGACTTCACACATGCCCAACTGATTCTAAACTAGGCAGAGCCATTTAAATACATATATAGTCAATTTTGCACCAGCACACAGAACAAAAATTCATTTAAATCACTCAAATATTGGTCCCAGGTGGGAATTGAACCCACAACCTCTCGGCAGCCTGATTCGGTTACCACCAGATGAGTAATTTAATCAGATTAATTGATATAATTGATTACCTGCAACAGTCGCTTCAGTAAAACCATGCATGGTGCAATGCTTTCCTACCACAATAAACATGTTTCAGTTACTGTTTGATCTTAATAATTTCAGCTATCATGGGTGTAGCGATAAGTCGGTATTCAGAGCTATCAAACAACGAGCTGCTGGCGAGGTTCTGCTCGGCAGAACCGATCTGCCCCAATGACCCATTTTGGAACCAAGTGCTGGCCTTCAACATCACACTGCCCAGCAATGCGTAAGTGTGATGCATCCGTTATAATTAACACTTAAATATATCATCATCATCATAACATCATGCCAGGTCCCTAACGGGGTAGGCAGAGTGCTACATATAAATTCATCAATATTGGTGTGGGAGTTGTACCTGTGATCCTTGTTCAAGCGTTTCAAGTTTAATTCATTCAAGTTTAAGGTGTTGGCCTGAGACTGGGCTCCTGGTCCAGTGGTTAGAGACCCTGACTGCAAAACCGGATGTTATGGGTTTGATTCTTTTGTGTGGTGAGAGCATTTGTGTTTTCTGTGTCTGGTCGTAATAAAAATATCTATATTAAGTATTATATTGTATGTATATTATGTATGTTTATAAGCTGTCTGGTTACCATAACACACATTCACTTGCATTTTGGCATCGGACAACCGTGTGTGGATTTGTCCCCAGTTATAATTATTGTTATTATTGACATTTGTTTTAATAACTCGGAATTAACAAATTATTTCAGAGATGAACAGCTTATGTTCGACTCGGCGGTCGAGTCACTGCTGCAGACCTTTCTGCAAAACAATCCTCAGACAGGAAACCTCGGCTCGCTGGTGCAAGTCTTCATCACTAGAGCTACGGAGCTGCTGGCTGCTCCAAACAGTGATAAGTACGTGCAGGCTATGCAATTTCTACACCTAAGTAAGAAGGATAGAGGAGTAAATGCGGCTTGAGTTTTACTTAATCCTTTATCTTTATAACTACAACTAACAGCCTGCCCCGACCTCACAAGGTGCTACATCGCTTTGCTGAATTGTCAATAATTTCCGTTTGCGATATAACAATTCATTTACATGTTGGGTCACATTATCAAAGTTTTCATACGGATCCCTCACTTTTTTAAAAATATTCCATCGCCTATGTTCATCAGGGATAACGTAGGATTCTAATAGTGAAAAAAAGGAAGAAATTTCTCAAATCGGTCCAATTATTCCTGAGATTGACCCATTCAACCGAACAAACAAACTCTTCAGCGTTATGTTATTTTTAGAATAGATTTTATGTCTTTTATGGCTGTATAATTTTCCTTTCAGACATTGCTCCGATTTTAACTGATTTTCAAAAGCATATATGGACTATTAACAGTTACTGATATAGCCCATAACCAGGCAACTTTAAACTAATCATAGTTATATATTTAATATTAAGAGTTTGAAATGCCTAGTGGCTTCATGAGATAATAAGCTTTTTCCCACGACTTTGTCCCACCCCCGCCGCCGCACTCCCCTTTGGAGGTGGAATTTCGTAAAATGTGTTTTTAGTTCACCTCAACATATCAAAAAATATATTCCTACCAAAATTAAGGTATGTCGAAGCTGTAGTTTGGATATATCGATTTTCCATCGTTCACGGCCTCGTAATCCTCTTTGAAGATGGAATTTCACTAAACCCGTTCTTAGCTGATCTCTACTTAGAGCAAAAGAAATATTCCTGACAAATTTCAAGTCTCTACGCCTTTTAGTTCCAGAGATATCGTGATGAGTCACTATAAACATAAAAAACCTCATATATATTATGTAGATTGACTTAAGCCTCATTTATTTTTGAGACGATTTAATACAAACTTCATGAAATCCTGTTTTTTTTGTTTGCAGCGTTATGCTAGCTTGGCAGACCTTTAATGCAGTGTTTGTGATACGTGCTGTAGTTAAATACCTGGTGGAAATGGTACCCGACTATGAACTATGCAGGCATTTGGATGTGCAGGCAAACAGGTCACCGAATGGACCTGTAGATAGAGACGATGCAGACGTGAGTATTACAATGTCTCAGGAATGTTTTGAAACACTTTTAAGCCCTCTAAAAGGGTTTCTTGATTGTCCTGTAATCATAACTCGCAACTCATTCGGCAGGCCGTTCCTCTTGTGCTGCAAATGACTGTGACCACTTACCAACGGGTGGCTTGTATACTTCGTTACTAGATTTATTTCAAAAAGTAAGCGGACAACTAGACAGAATTCCAAAACTTGTGGCTTGTTCCAGACACCCCAAGACCAGCCGTCTACGTCACAAGACTCTACCACACAGGAAACAATATCGTCCCCTAAGCTGATCAGCGGGGAGAGTCGAGTGGAAATGCTGATAGATGCATTGATAGGATTAATTATCGACGTACCCATCACGTAAGTAGTTTAATTGTGTAAAAATATTATGGTCTAATATCGGTACATAAGTAATTTCGGGCATTCACTCATCATCACATCAGTCTATTGTCCCACTGCTGGGCATAGGCTTCTCCCAAGGTGTGGCACAACACTTGGTCGTTCGTTGATCTCGTCCAGCCTCCACCACCCGCCTTCTTAAGGTGATCAGTTCAAAGGGACAGACGGCGCCCAGGAGTGCGCTTGCCATTTCCCGGACTCCATTCGAGGACTCGTTTGCCCCAACGACCATCAGTCCCGTGACGTGTGACAAGCCCACTACCACCAAAACGGTCTATTCAACCCCGACAGCCAGCTCCAACTGCAAATGGTCATTTGCTCCCTGCTCTCTCTTTTTACTCTACTTCCCGATTAATAGAACTTGATGTAGTTTAAGGCATGGGTGAATTCACTATTCATTTACTAATTATTGTCTTTTATTACAGAGACAACACGTACTACCTTCACCTGGAGTGCATAAACACACTTTTAGTTTTAATGTCGGTGTACATGTTTGCCAGTATACTCGGCAAGGAACGGCTCATAGAGTCCTCGCTCATTTATCGGTAAATTATATCACAATATCAATTACGACACCTCTTGAACATTTAGTCTGTTTCATTTTATTATGACAACAAATACTTTATCAATGTTTGCGGCGCCCGTTCTGAGAAAAATTTGCAAGGAAATAATCCTTCTATATGAAAAATGTCTTCTCTCAGTACCCGCTTTGAACACAAATCAGGCATTTAGTAATTACCTAGACACGTGCGTTTCGATTGGAACCCGGTTCATCACATATATTAAGTTCAATAGATCATGTCAGTAATTATATTGATGGTGATGTTCTTCTGTTTTGTAGAACGCTATTCCAAGGCAGATACGGGACTCAGGCGGCGCTGTTAGTGAAGACGCTGTTGAATAATCTATCCGCGATGCTGCCAGCTCCGCCGCAGTTCGGTGCCAACAGCGGCGGTAGTCTGTTCATCAATATTGCTTGTGAGTTGCTCTTGTCTAAACGTCTATCCTTCTGTTTTCGGGTATTCGGTGACACCGCGTCCCTAATACTAATTGTAGCTTAGCGGTTTTAACCTTTCTCAATGGGGACCTCAGGTTCAGTCTTTCTTTACTCTCTTTACTTCCTCAACCTCTGACATTACAAAATTACAAACAGACAGACAGACAGATAAATAGGGCTTGTTTTGAATACCAGTCACATAATAAATAAGCGTAACGACTTGAAAAAACATAGCTATTCTAAAATCACAGATAAAACTTCGGTTTATATGTATGCATAGACATGCATCGATAGACATCAAACAGGCTGACTGATAATGATTTTGTTATCGCTGTTAGATATTTACATGAGATTTAAAGATTGTGATTACATTGTTAAGTGAAAGATGACTTGATATATCACTTGTTTTAGGCGGCAAATCGTTTTGTAGGAGTGACAGATAATAAAATTGAATTAAAAATGTTGCCAACTTAGATTGAATAGATAGTACCAAATAGAAATTGGAAATACTGTGTTCATTACGTGACGTAACGACAATCACGTACAGGTGATTGGAGACGGATTGCAAACGTAAGCGTACATCCAATTAAAGGCTTTATAGAGTTATTAGATAATCCATATTTTACCATCGATGGCATACAAATTTAAAAAACCGGATTATATATTAACTAGATTGAAATGGCTACAAATTTAGTTTAGATATTAAAATCAACGCTAAATAGCTAGCTTAGTACTTCAAGTTAGTCTATATCAAAATGTTACTTAGCACGCCTGGAAAGAACCCATGAAGAACCGATCGCTATACTATGTTACATTCCTTTTCCAGCCGGCCTTTGGAACATGATAACGTTCAGCGCCTCCGCGCGGCAAACGATATACAACGACCCGCCGCCGGACCGGCACGAGCTGCTGCAGCGGCTGCGGCAGCAGCACCCCGTGGCCAACCAGTCGTGCCTGCTGCTGCTGGCGCTCAGCAACCACTGCGTGCAGCGCCACAACCTGTACCGCGCCGCGCTGCTGCGCTGCGAGGACGCCGCTCACGCGCCAGGTCGGTATGGGATGGACATGGAGAATCACACCGACAGAGACAAAGACGTTTATTTGCACAAATATGGGTGCATTCAAAGGTTTTATAGAATTATTAATTCAATGCTATTAATTGCAATTAAAATTATAATAATGATTTATTATTATCTAACTATTACACTAGAATTTACAAATATGTAAGATATTTAAACACTAAATCGTGAATGTGGTGCCCGGTATTGCACGTATTATATTAAACTATCAACACGCCCGGGGCTTACATCGGGTTTACAGAAGCTACTGTCCTGTATCACAGGCTGTATTGTTTTTTTTTGTAATCCAATTCATGAAATTCAACACTAGACCTGTTACCAGGGTACGCTCTGAACATTCAATTAAGAGATCTCAACAAGGCACAACGACATCCGTGTCATTTCAAACCTACTTAAGAATCATAACATCATATCCGGAACTGAATTGAGAAACTATTAATTGTATAAAAATGTATATTACACAAAGCCAGATATGTATTTTACACATAAATAGGTAGTAACTTATTTCAACTAGCGTAAGAAGATATATGAACCATGTGATTTGTTTTAAAAACATTTTTTTTTACATACGTTTCCAGAAACCTCGTCAACAACACCACAAAAGGACTCCAATAGCGCCGTGAACCAGGTCACCCCACCCCGGATTGACATGACAGCTGTAAGTTAAGCCATTGCTGTATATATCGTAACATCTGAAGATATCATTTAAACCCTATCTATCAACTCAGGTTTTTCACATGTGATGCCACTCATTGGCACCGGTTAGAGTAAGATAGGATTGATGTACTATCTGATGCAAATTAATCATGCCGGTCTACCGTTTCAAAGTCTTGGATAATATTCAGAACACAACTAACGCCATCTGTTGTCAAATAGAGTAACATCGCTTCTCTGTTCCATCATCAGCAACCTCACGTCATGAATCTCCATTTTAAAATTCTGCTCTAATACTATCCTAGTATACAATACTTACACTGAGATGCATTTGATGTTCCAGCTGCACAAAGCGTTATGTGCAACGGCCGGATGCGAACATTCAACGCTATTGTTGTACCTAATGTTGCACTCGTGCAAGGCGTACAAGAAACACGTGAGCAACTCACCGCACATCGAGAATTTGGTGAGTTTACTACTGTACCATACATAGATTTAAGAATAATAATAATAACTGGGGACAATTCCACACACGGCTATCTGATTCCAAATTAGGCAATTGAATGCCTGTGTTGTAGTAACCAGACAGCTGATAAACATACATATATATACATATGATATAATACTTATATAGGTAGTATTATTACAACCAGATAAAATGTGCTCATTGCACAAATGTTTGTACTGGTTGGGAATTGATCCCTCGACCTGCGGTTTTGCAGTCAGGGTCTCTAACGGCTCGACTACGAGGCCAGAAGTAACACGAATACACGCAAGCACACACACACACGTGCAACTAAATGCACTGTTAAAATTAAAAACCGACATTGCTGTTCAATTCCTCCCTCCCTCCCCTCAATCCCCGCGGTCGCCCTGCGGGAATACAGGTGAGTGAGTTTGGTAACAGTGTTATCAGACCTTTATTTCGTCGTTCACAGATAGTGCCCATCCTTCAAGTGCTGTACAACGCTCCGGACAGCAACTCTCACCACATCTACATGTCTCTGATCGTGCTGCTGATACTCACCGAGGACGACCACTTGATAAGAAACGTGCATTTGATTGTGAGTACCTCATATTTATACCTTTATCTACTCATCTCAATCTACATGATATCACAGAAGATACTGTAGGTGACTAACTGGAAAGCTCTGGGTGTAGGAAGGTGAAAAATTATGTGTGAATGATCTCTAAAATTTCACTTTAAAAAATTTACCTTCCGCAGATGCTGAAGGACCTGTCGTGGTACACGGAGCGGACGCTGTCGCGAGTGTCGCTGGGCGGGCTCGCGGTGCTGGTGGTGCTGCGCGCGCTGCAGTACAACATGGCGCGCGTGCGCGACAAATACCTGCACACCAACTGCCTCGCCGCCGTCGCCAACATGAGCTGTGCGTACACACACGCACACATACGCACGTAAACGTACAGAGTGAGAGGGGGATATGTCATTGCGTGCATGAGAACGGGAAAGGGGATAGCAGGAAGCGAATGAGGGATAGCGATAGATATTATAAACACTTATAAAGCGAGAATAGACACAAACAAAATTTAAAATACTGTATTATAAAAATTGGCATAACAAATGGTGAACTTACTACCTAGTGGCATTCTCCAGCAGTCAACCGTTGGAGAATTGAAGAATAACATCGTTATAAAATGAAATAGAAAATTCACTTCAATTGTAAAAAAATATATGTTTCATGTAAGCTATTATGGAAATACACACATTATAATTGTTTACATACAGAGAAATAGACATCAATCTAAAATGGTTTCAGGCGAATTCAGAAATTTACACCCATACGTAGCACAAAGACTGGTCTCCTTGTTCGAGACGTTGTCGAAGCGGAGAGCGCGGCTGTGCAATGAAATCGAAGGTAATCCACTTTAAAAAAAGTTATTAACAGCAGAAAAAAAACAAAAAAGTACATAATGTTCAAAAATATGCAAACTACGTGTAATAAAATTTGTTTCTTCTGAGTCTGGTCGTAATAGAAATATCAATATTATGGATTAGGTGTATACTTTTGTTTATCAGCTGTCCGGTTACCATGACACGGACATTCAATTGCCTAATTTGGAATTGGATAGCCGTATGTGGAATTGTCCTCGGTTATATTTATCCTATATATTTTCCTTTACCCCAGGTTGTTCGTGGCAGAATACCGATAAGCATTAAGTAACTTCAGTTCGATGTTACATGCTTACACTTTTTTTCTTAATAATCGCATGTGTTTTCAGGAGGCGACATGAACGTAGAATTACCTCATCACGCTGAAGAGAAAACGGAAGAGATTGTAAGTATTAATCTACAAAAAATATGTACTAACAGCAAACTGCAATGAAATATTGTTATATGTACTTAATTTGATCAATATAAGGCAGCGTTAGCTAACATAAATTGAGGTATTCTACCAGTCCTGAGAGACTCTAACACTAAGAGGAATGTTAAATTGTTTTCAGAGCCTACGCACAACCTTTCAAGCTGTAGGTGTTAAAATGAAGTTCTATTAAATAAATTTATTACTCACTGAAGGTAGCTGTACACATTGTACTAAAATTCCAGATGGAGCACATAGCGGTCCTGGACGAGGTGCTGCGGATGTTGCTGGAGATAATCAACTCGTGCCTCACGCACCAGCTGAGCAACAACCTCAACCTGGTGTACGCGTTGCTGCACAAGCGCCAGCTGTTCCAGCAGCACTCACATCACCACATCGCGCAGAACATTGAAATGGTTAGGAAAATATAGATATTTTGCATGTGACATCTGACTCGAAGGACCAAAAGTAGTTTTGCATTCCACATATAAAACTTAGATGTCTTTTTTTTTATGAAATTGAAGTATTTGAGCGATTCTGTAGGAGTTTATTTTATGTTTTAATAGCGCACTTTAATAGTGTGCAGTACTAGAATAATTATCAGTTAGGATGTATGTAGTAGTTCGTTGTTTCTGTATACACAGGTGATAGGTTACTTCTCAACGAGGCTACAGAGGGTACAGGAAGGGGCCGGCGGGGATCTCGGTGTTACAGAGGTGCTACAGTGTATCAAGAAAGGTGCCGAGCAGTGGTCCAGCGATAGACTGAAGGTCAGACATTCAAATCAAAATTCGTTCTGTCGGACATTAAGTTCGAATTACCAAGACACATAAGGTTTTACTAATACACTGATCGACTATTTCTTCTGTGTTCTAGAAATTTCCCGACTTGAAATTCAGATATGTGGAGGAGGAGCGGCCCGAGGAGTTCTTCACGCCGTACGTGTGGGCGTTGAGCAGCAGCTGCGGGGGGGTGTACTGGGCCAGCGAGTGCGGCGCGCGGCTCGCGGCGCATCTGCTGGCCGACTGAGTGCAGCCCCACCGCTGCGGCCACTGCGCTCAGTTTAGCAGCTGCGTTCGGTGCGGCCGCTGCGGTCAGTGTGCTCGCTGTGTTCAGTGCGCCCGCTACCGACCCTAGCGGATTAGTATATGCGGAAAGAAAGGGATACTTCTATTTATTAATAGTGATAATGAAATACCAAAATGAAGTTGAACGTTTTCTGACATGACGTGACGTACCGAAAATAGTGTAACTCTCTATATACCGTTCATTACTAACTGAATAGTAGTTCATCTTTATTTTCTAGGTTTAATAGTAATGTATCTGATTCAGAAGGTGTTCAACGGTTTAATTTGTTTTATGTTAATTTTTTTTTTAATCGTTTTGTAAGAAAACATTTGTTTCGCTTTTTGAATAGTATAAAAGTCAAATATATATATGATAGTATGGTCACAAGATGTAATAAGTATACATCACATAAAATATGATATCATATTATTGGGTATTTTTTTATTAAAATATCTACATATAATAAATATAGATATTTCATATAAATTGTGCGTTTCAAATAAATTTTACATTATTATTTTTTCCTGGTATTAAACATCTGAGCATTTAATAAATAATAATAATTTATTTTTCAGTACAGTCAATTAACCCCTTCTTGTAATTTAACATAACAATATTACAATTGGAATCGAATTATTAGACAATATATCGGGTTGT
>DWDX01003789.1:0-12612 GCA_018245675.1 Agara michaeli
TAACTGGTGAAATGTGGGGGTGTACTACACTCCTCTGCCTACCCCTTAGGGGATTACAGGCGTGATGTTACGTTACAAAAGTACATGGTGATCTTTGTTTTATTTGTAGCTAGATTTTGCTCGCGACTTCGTCCCACACCTGCCTCAGCATTTCCCTTTGGAGGTAGAATTTCGCAAAATGTGTGCTTAGTTCAACTCGACGTATCACTACATATATTATCATACATATGTTATTATAGATATAAACCTCCTTCTTGAATTACTGTATCTAATAAAAAAACCGCTAAGAATCCGTTGCTTAGTTTTAAAGATCTAAGCATACATGTTTTATACTATGTAGTACCGAGCTGTGCCCCGCGGTGGCCCCGTGTAAATCCCGATCCCGTGGGAATTTCGGGATAAAAAGTTACCTTTATGTTGTCCTATAACCTCCTTTATCATCCAGTGAAAGTCCCATTAAAATCTAATCAGCCTTTCCCAAGATTGGCCCGGACAAACAAAAAGACAAACATTAAAAAAACATAGTATCGTGTAAATAATTATGTATAAATACTTAAGAAAACTCAGTTATATCGAAATAAGCAACTGACACTTCTATTATATTTATATGTATAGATCATATTTTTGTACAGCCTTACGAGATAAACTTTTATCAAATCAGTATAGATGATTTTTAGCAATATGACAGACAGTAAATTAACACTTAATTTGTGATTATGTCCAAATTCCTGTGACAAAGAATGATTCAGTCAAGACGTGTCTTTTTGAATTATCATTTTATTTCGTTCGTTGGTTTCGTCATTCCTGGTGAAGGGCATACCCGCATTTCGCTGCATCATAACTACATGCATTAAGCTACATTTTTCCATGTTCTACTCGCGTACAGCCATTTCAATGTAGTTCATTAGGGTCCTTTTATGCGAGATGTGGGTCACTTTAAACACGCTTATATCTGGATTCCTATGAATAAAATGCATGTAAATTTGTTACGGGATTGATTCAATTATTAAACTTCCAATTGCCTGAATCGAATAGTCATGATTCATTATTTTCGGACGAAATTATCGGTGATAATAAAAAAAAAATATTTAAAACAATTCTACACTTACCTATCTGATTTCTAATTAGGCAATTAAATACCTGTGTTCTTGTAACCGGACAGCTGATAGACATACTTACATAGGTGCATATGATATAATACTTATATACATATTTTTTATTACACCCAAACACAGAACAAACAAATGTGCTCATCAAAGAAATGTTTGTATGTTTGACATGAGTGGTAATCGAACCCACGACCTCTGGTTTTGCAGTCAGGGTCTCTAACCACTCGACCACGAGGCCAGTCAAAGATGATAAATATTTATAGTTTATTATAATGTGTTTCTTTCGTATATACCTTAGCGGTGTTTTACGTAACCGGTAATTGGATTCTCGGTAAATTATGAACAGTGTTGTGTCTAAAGAAAGTACATCTTAGTTCCTTAAATGGTTACTATTGTATAACTGACTTAGTGAGGTGATTATTTTTTACCTTTTATCAATTTCCCACAATGGCTTAAAAGTAGGCTCAACATATTTGATATTACACTGCCTCACCCTTTTTAAATCTAGTCATTGAATTAATGTTACAATTTAATAACTTTAATAAAAACCATTCTTTTTTTCTTTTATAAACAGCTAAAACATAATTATCATAGCCTCTACAAAGCACAAAGCGACCGAAGATTCCACTTTTCTCATTCAGATCTGCATAGTCACTGCAGTACTATGTATATAACAGACGCCCCACTGCAGAGACAAATGCAAATTTAAGTTAAAGACATGCCATATTACATCTTATATTTATTACAGTGTTCGCGAAATCACATTAGCAATTTTGTTTCGCGAAGAGTCCTCCAAGCGGATAACTAGTTATGAATATTTATTATTTACTTTGTAGGCCGGCCGGGAAATTATACGACGAGATAGAAATATGCAAAGTGTACTGACGTTACAAAAAGTGGGGGATTATTTCAGGCGAATTTACTGAGACATCGTTATTTAGGGATGCTTTTATATTTCGAAACGGTAATGTGTGTTTCTTGTCAGTGTGAGCTGTGTTCTATTACACTTCTGAGACCACGTAAACTGTATGTGTGACCCTATTGAATTCTTTGCGACCACGCAAGCCGCATGTGAGACCCTACTGAATTCTTTGAGACCACGCGAACCGTATATGTGACTCAATTGAATTTTTTGAGACTATGGGAACCGTGTTCTATTATTAAATTATTTGAGTCAATATGAAATGCATGGTATTAGGTTTGTATGCTACAATGATTAAATAAGTCTTTTATTACGAAAAAACGAATTTCATTTCATTTGTGAATTAATAGTGATAACTTAAGACCAACAATCCAACTCACTTTAACAATTGTAACTGGCATTCTATGCATAACCGACAGGCAACTGTAATAATGAGACCAGATTACAGCATACAGCAAAAGATACTATTTCAGTTGAATAAAATAAAACACAAATTATGTAAACCTAAGCCTAGGGAGATGCGTCAGTCCCTTTGGGGGCAATAGACCATTCCGACCAAAGCTGAACACTGCTTGGTAGAGGAGATAATTCTGGCAGTGTTACTTCGGCTGTCCAATCCATCATATAATTTTGCTACATTTAGAAATTGACATTCAATTGAATTACACCTTGAACAAATTGGTTTTCAATAATAATACGGTTATATTTGTGAGAATTTTTTTTCGCAAAATCCTTTGATTACTAATAACATGAAGATGTTATCAAAAATTTTACAATGTAACTAGGACAAGAAAAGGAGCTTTTTCCACTTCCGTTGAGATTTTCATGTTTTTTTTTCATATTAAATCTTTTGTTGAAGTTGATGTATTCAGTATAAAGGTTGTTATATTAAAATATGAACATGAACAAATGAAATGAAAAGGAATATTGTTTATTATACTTAAGTATAGCTGAGTTATTTATTAACAGTCTAAAGAATAGGAAGTAATACATTGGTGAGTTTATTAGTAACAGGTTCAAAGGTTTGAAAGATAAAGTTTTGTTGTTTGTGTAACATTTAGTGTGGAAGAAAAGCACCCTTTTGCATTTAAGAAAGGTTCGGGTTGTGAATAATCCCCACAAATGCGGGTACCAGTTAAAAAAGGCTGTCTCATTTTTATTTAACTGGCCCTTTTGTCCAGCGGTTAGTGTAGCTGACTATTCGAGGGTTGTAGGTCTCATTGGTAACCACCATAAGCATGCATATATGTAGAATAATGGTTAATATAACAGGCTCAGTCTAGTTTGAAAACAGATGTCGTGTGCGACGTCGTCATTATCATTATTGCTATTAGTATTTTTATTTAAATGCATCGAAACATCTGCCGAACGATTAGCTGCACCTTCGGCAATTGTGTCGTAGCAATAATATTCACCAAAGCAAAATGTCTAGTCAAAATTATGTCGACTAGACATTTTGGTTCAAGTTTCGAGATTGTAGCGAATAGAAATACGAATTTCGACACTACATTTCCAGACCATAATCTGGGTCAACAACTACAAAGTACACTCGCGTGTTTGAAAAGGTTTACACGTGTAGTGTTTGCTGGGTTTCGAAATTGACTAATTTCGTCCCAAACAAACAGCCGCAGTAAACAATAACAACTAATTTGTAAGACAGCTTGGGGTTGGTGGAGGAAACGGATCTAGGAATTGTTAACGTCCATCGTAAAAAGTGTGATGATAATATTTTTCAGGTTACATTATTTAAAATAACATATGACTGATGGAAACTATGGATATGAAATGTTAAATTACGGAACACATATTAAATTTAATGCGGGTCAAATTGTATATGTACAGTGTAGATTACTAAAATATACTTCTGTTTTACCGCTGTTTGCTTCGTCTACTTTTGAACAGACTGCCGTAATAGAAACCCATAGTGACTTGTTTCCTTTTTTATTTATTATCTATCCCTTAACTTAACCAAAACAAATTTTTCACCCTCATTATTTTTATAATATTGTCTTACTTTTGGACAGGAATCTCCTCATATAATGAATAGGGCTCAAAGCGACCGACAACCTTCTGGAGAATTCTGGATCGGGGTATTCACAGCAGATTACCAGATTTTCTGTTAATATTTTTAGTCACTGTTTTATATTATTTAATATTAACAATAACAATGTTATTATTGTAAACAGTGTTTAAACGTTCCCTTTGATAGCCGGTCTTCTGTCTAATCATTGGCGTTACAAGAGCATCTCCTGTTTCGCCGCTCAATAAATCATCCGGCGATGACAATGCTGATTCGTTTGAGATCTAATAAAATGCTCCCATCATCTATCATCCTGTCCATTTGGCACAGATGAGCGCTTTTAACAATAACGTTAGTTTCTTGTTGCGCGGTAAATGTTGCGTGAATTACACATTATATCTCATTCTTATCAGTTGCTGCGGCGCCCGTATTTCCACGGTCGATGTAATATTTGTGGATCAGGAAACTAGAAGTTTTTATAGCGTTATAGTTCTGATCCGTTGTCTACCTGTCTGTCTGTCGATCTGATCGAGATGAGAGGATGTTAGGCCTTAGTCTGTCACGCTGGCCAATTGAGAATTGGGAGACTTCGCACACCTCCGAAACATTATAATTTTTTACGTCTCCAAGGTGTGCAGGTTCCCTCGCGATGTTTTTCTTCTCCATTAGAGTGAGTGATATTTAAATTTTAAGCAATAAAACACTCGCAACAAACCATAGATGCCAGGATTTGAACTCAGACCCTGGGAGTGAGAGGCTGAATTTCAAACAGATGTGATATTGATATAAAAGGCAATTTATAATCGATGAAATTAGAAATATAAAATGAAATAAATGAATCCATTGGCTACAACTACAAAAGCACATCAGTCTATTGTAAGTTGGATGGTGCCCAAAATAATGTAATAAAATGCCGGCATCAATAAAAACTGAACTATTCTTAACCAAAAGAGAAAAAAATTGAAACTGAAAATATACATAACCAAAACAGCCTATTATTACGTAGCCGAATATTTTGAAGCGAAAATATAAAAAGGGCATCACGCGATCCCTCGTGTTATTTAAGAGTGCCCTATATCTCAAAGTATTTTATAGAGTACTTATTCAAAACTGCCGAAAGATTTTTTTCACTCCTTTTCATTTACACCAAAGTCAATGAACCTAAATAAAATGTTTGCTATAAATGTGCAATATCGGCTAGTTAAAGCATTGTTTTCATCTTTTTTACCGACGAAAAAAAAGGAACTCCATTCGATGTGTATATTATATGTATGTATTTTTTATGTATGACCACGCATAACTTTTTACAGAGTAGTCCGATTTTAATAATTCTTACTTATTGGAAATTCTATTAATATCCAAAGTTAATTTACATTATATATATATTATAAAATTTAGTAACTAATTTAGTAATTAAGTAACCTAAACAATTATGTATGGAAAATCTGTACAAGAATTTAAATTTATTGAAATAAATTTTTTGTCTTTGAGGTAATCAATTTAGAATTTAATTTGTTTATGTTCATAAGAAAAATATCTATTTAATTATTATATCGTATGCATATACTAAAACTTAGTAGTACATAGTCTTGAAAGTGTAACTTTTCACTCTTGTGTTGTAGATTCAGGCGAATGCTACCGAACTGACAATCTTTAGTAGACAATCGATCGATGTAGTGGTGTCGACACGGCTCTCGACGTAAGGGCTCCCCTGTCAATTTCCGGTCGTGACAAATATTTGCATTGGTTTGGGGGTGTTGTCGCTCTATGTCAACACCTAGTTACATATAGGTTAGGTTGCTTCTGTATACAACCTTGGCTTGCGTTTTTAGATACAATTCTTTTTTGACACCCTTTTCACCATTGCTAATGTGAAATAATGTCGATTTTGATACTACAACGAAATTTTTTTTTTACTATATGTGGGTAAAATGAAATAATTTTTTTATAATAACACACAGAATTTGACTGTATATACATATATTTAATTACAGAGTGAGAGATATCTTACAGATCTGAGACGCTCATTCAAAAGTAACGGATGAAAATCGCATTTTTGAATTGAATGCAGTATAGATGTTACCGAATCTAAAAAATCTGCCATTTTTCCAGATAAATTACACAGTCAATGAATTGATGGATCCGATCGACGCTCACGGGAAAGTAGCCGATGGATTGGCTCCCTCGTAAAGTTTATCAAATATCACATCCGTCACTGTTCCACGGCTTTGACGGTTTGCTTTATCATCTGAACTATTTTAATGTAATATCACATTCAAATTATCACCAGTCAGCGTTCGCGCGACATTAATATCATTTTAACTAGCGTCGGCTCGTTTCGCTTTATCCGCTAGATCTTCTGTTTCATCACATTCGTTAGCATTGTCAGAGTCATGTGCATTTTGATTCGTTAGCGATGACAGTTTGTTCGATACCCGATATTCGCTAAGTCGCCGCTCTCGTTTGTTGGTTCCATCATTATTCAGACGGCGATTACTTTTGCGCTGACAGCGCTTTATTGCGCTCATTTAAATATTGGTATTCATCGAGCAAAATGTGATAATGTAGCGAAAATTCCCTGTCCACATTAGCACTTCTACATTGCTTTTTCTCACTGATGTTGTTACTATGAAAAAATCGTAGTAAAAGTTGATTCTAAACAGTAACAATATTGACAATAACTACCCGGGCCTATCACATCCCGTCTAGACGTCATAATCACTATAAAACTGAAGTGGCATAAATCGCGTCCAAACCGCGTAGATTATTCATGGTATCGCGAAGACCGTAAAAATGGGACAAACAATAAAACCTATAGTTTTATTGCGCTTTTATGAGCGACGATGACAGGTGAGGATCAGGGTACGTTCCTCAGGTCCGCCCACTTTATGTTCCTGCCGGGATCCGCTATAAAACATCCTCATCTTTATTTACATGCGGGTGCCTGAAAGTTGTTGGATAAATATGGAGATGAGGGAGGAATTTTTATTTTCTCTTCACTGGTTCATGATAGCTGATGTTATATACGATCTTTATTAAGAATCCCTGTTATAAGCACTTGTGCCAATCTATATTAGGTATGATAGAGTCAATTTTTTTTCAACCCAGGAATCTACATACCTATAATACTGGTAATACAATAGTAACCAAAAATATTTTTAGATAACAGTAATTGCTGCACACAATAGTTGTATACGGTACCGATCGCCACCATCCTAAAACCATCCTAACATCCTGAACATAGAAATACCGGTGGTATTTCCACTTGTAAACAGAAGGCTTATCCATAATTTTCCATTTGGTAAAATATTTCAATTAACGTCAATAAATATCAAATTTAAACGAATTAAGTGAAATCTAAGATGGAATTCGTACAAGTTGAGTTCATTATTGAAATCTTGCTAAAGCTAATTAATAAAGGCTGTAGCTTCAAAATCACGCCCTTAGAAGCCGTTGGCTATTATTATTATTTATTGTTTATTGTTTGTTAATAAAGGACCGATATCATATGACATTTTCTACAAGTCAACCAAGGTGACGATGAAAACTGGGGTAGGCATATAATACCTTTAACGTCTTAAGTTATATCGTATATCATAGAGAAGAACAATCTTATCATTAATTTTATAGGTGCAATATTGGATACGGGTCTCCTTTTATAATGTTACGGCTTAAAGCCATAGCCGACACAGGCCAAGTGCGGATTACCACACTTAACACGCTTAAGAGGTTGATATGGAGATTTATAAAGCCTGCAGACCAGCTCACGATGTTTTCCTTCCCCATTACGACTAGTGATTTTTAGTCTGCAAAACGCGTATACCTCGCACGATATGACGTGTGTGTCCCTAGCACATAAAAGGGGATGTAAAACGGACGAAAAAAGGGTTGCAGTCAAATCTATCTATTGTACCAGGGATCATAATACTCAAGTCTCTTCTTTTACTGAGAAAATCTGGAAATACCTCAGGGCATTAGATATAAAGTACATGATGCATTCCGACTTAATCCTTAACGTTATTTCAAAGACAAAGACAAGGACAAAGACGTTTGCACTTGAAATTTGCACAAATATGGGTATATACATATAAAGATGTTACAAGATTATTAGTTCAAACCATATGCGGCGTTTATGGCGTTCAAATCCAGGAAATGAAAGTACTACAATAAATAGTCACTATTGCTAACGCAATTGTGACTGTTCTAAAGAAAAAATTGGTCAGGGATTACAGACGTTCATTTAGTATAATGACCAATGAAACATGTGACGTCATGACCAAACATTGCTCGAAAGAAATTAGTAATATTCCATCACCTAGAATCAACTTATGAGATTTGATTATTTACTTGTTAATACGTTTCAGGGAACATAACGCACAGTCACAGATAAATGCTTACATTTGTATAATTATAAATGTGTAATTAAAATAATCGTATGTGGACACGGCATACATAATAATTACGCTTTTAAAACTATAATTAGTGACCAATATTTTATCATTACCCGTATTCAAATGTAACTTATGTAACTTTTAGTAACTACCTACGATAACATTTACATTGCTTGTATACATTTTAATCATTATTTCAAGTAACATATTATTTTTATGTAACCGAAAATGCTAGATGGATGGTAAATGGGATTACTTTAAAATCTAGCATCTGATAAATCTGGATTAATTCTATAGGTAGGTACCACATGAAAAATGGAAACGAAAAATTTTATGATTGATCAGAAAAGGATATTCATTGTTGTGACGTCATTTTAGCCGTGTTTTCGAAACTCGATTCCTTATTACCCCGCACTTCCCTTAGCACTTACGAGTATACAAAGAATAACATCGCACAAAAATATTACCTTCAGTCATCTAGAAATTAATGGAAAGCAGGCTTTTACGAGGCACTAAACCAGGCCGTACACTCCTGGAACTGTACGACCTTTTTTTATTATCAAAATAACGCGGAGATTTACTATTAAGAAAGTTTCTAGAAGCATAATAACAAAGCAATAAAACTCGGCTAAGTTTGTACAAGGCTGTGGTAGGTAATAGTTTTTTTCTATAATATGGATGACGGACTAATCATAAGACAAGTATTCGGTCTGGACGGGAATCAAACCCCCCGAGACATATTTCGTAACCATGTTTATTAACCACTACGCCTACGGGCCATTCAAAGATTGTCATTAACATGTTCATTACTCTAGAGATTATTTCATCCGCCATAACTTTTCACTTCTTACCGACACTTAAGTTTCCAACGACCACTTCTGAGCTTTTGAAAACTCGTCATCAAGAACTCGAAAGTCTACAGACGTTCCGAGGAAGATCCTATTTAATAGTTAGGTACTCGTAAAAAGTATGAACGGAGAAATGAAGCCTTTCTAGACTTTATTCAGCAACTTTAGCAAGTGACTACTGCGAAAGGGAAAGCAGTTAAGTAGAATAGTAATATCCCCGTAGTTTCGATGTGTACACATAAACTCGAGGTTTTAGGGTTTGAATCTCTTTCGTACAGGCGTCTAACTTTATGATGATTAAAAATGTTTTTTTGATTAAGGACTATTGTATACCGAGTCCTATTTCGGCAGTATTGTCGCAAATCAATGAACAGCTTAACATTAACTAAATTACTAATAGTAACTGACGCTAATAGGAATTCTATAGTCCTGTTCGAGGTTGGTTGTAAGGTTGAAGGTATTTTATAAATTAGAGGTTGCGTTGTAAATTGTTCTACTCGACGCACTTGTGCAAAATGGGCGCTACTCAAATCTATGATCTTCCATAAATTGCAAGATCAAAACAAGTGAGGACTCAAAACTTGGTAACTAATATAAAACGGGGATACGCCAATAAATAAGGATTTACTGCGGGTTCCAGCGACGTATAAATTGGATAAAGATATTTGGAATCGGTCTACGAGAAATGTTGGTAGCGAATTTACTTTGCTAGATGCTTTGCCATTAAGGGAGAGATTTGTAAATGGCTACTTCTGTCGTTATCTTAACTGCACTCTATCTCTGACCGTTTAATTGAAATATCTACATATTTATTGAGCTCTGAATTTAAATATAAAACTGTATTTATTTTGTCTAATTGGTATATTACATCATGTTCGGAGTCTATAACAAAAGTGCTGTTGTGACTACATGAGAATTTTATTGGCTGAATAATTTTTAGTATTATTCGCTGACCGTACGTAAGGATTGGCTGTTTTCGTATCGCTCCTTTATTGGTACGGCTTATAGCGAATTTACTTTGGTGCGGCTGACTGGAGTTAAATTGTGGGAATGGTCTGCATGGTCCGGATTTATGGTTACCCCAGCATCCAATAAAGCAAATGTTTTGAGCGCTTTGCATTTATTTCGCCCGCTACCCCGTTTTCATCCGCTTTAAATATTTTATTTTTTGAATTTATAAAAGATTGTATTTAGTGGTTTCTCTATAAATACTCTCTTGCAGAACCTCTGCAGTCCTTATATGCATGACCTTTGGCGCTGGGTTCAAACTGGCACCATATACAAAGCCACTAGCCAGGCCCCTCGTTAATGTATTGATGCATTGGAAGAATTATTTCACGCGTTTCTGGAAACTAGAAAGAAAGATTATTTTGCTCAAGTACCGAAAACATAAAAGCAATAACGATTATACAATCATTATCTTAACCTTTTAAAATATAACTTGTGACAGTCAGTAGCTTGTGACGAAAGACGAAAATGCCGTCCACATTGAGCATCTAGCGCTGAGCACCACGGCTACTGGTTTTCAGTCAACCCCATTTTTCTCTTTCAAAGTTTCAGTCAAAATGACTGCTTTGGGCAATCTAGTGTTAATTAAAACCACGGACACTTTAGACCCTGATAACATGTGCGCTAAATCATACACATGTACATTCATGGGACAATACATATACATGGAATATCCAAAAAAAATTGAAAATTACATAACAAAAAAAAAACACCACAATCTTTCAATATTACGCACAGCGTAAAGCGATTGAGAGTAATTTATTTCCAGTAAAATATAAATAAATGAAATCGTTTTAGTGAACCCTCCCGAAGGCTGGATGGCATTGAAATATGGGATCGACATCTGTAATTGAAATTCAACGTTCGTTCATTTAAGGAATTTAATTATAAGATCGACAGACAGTGATTTTGCTAAATAAAACTATTTACCGAGGGTAAAGGTAAAGGCTGTAAAATTAAATATATCGGATAAATCTTCATAGACACATAATATGTGGTTTATCAGCTATCCGGTTACTGTCACTCAGTCTGTGGTTATTTGAGGATGAAGGGGCTTTTGTTGTAGTTGTCTCAAAATTATTATTATCATTTGGGAGTTTATTAGAATCCATACAAAGAAATAAAATTGAAATGTCTGTCTGTGATTTCAAAAGCACAGCTCGCAGAGAATACAATGATACGTATTATTTTAATACTTTGTCATTGAAATGAATATGATCCAGACGCTAACCCGGAACGAGGCACGACAAAACTCGCGCGCCATCAATAAGCCGTACAACATTAATGCTCAATAAATTTTATTGCCCATAGCTTCCGTTTAATTTCTAATCGATTATCGCCCGGGGTCCGATTGTAATCGGTGGCCCATCGGCTCGTGACCACACGCAGTTTGAAAACACACCGAATAACAAAAGGGGCGTCAACGTGGCGTTTAGCCGGGAAATAAAACGTCACGAACGTGTATGTACCGTAAGCGCACGTGATTGTGATAAGAAAATCAAATGTTGCTACATTTCTAATATGTGGATTTTGTTGTTCAGAAATTTCATAAGTATTGTTTAGAAGTGCGTCTCAAACACTTCAAAGAATTTCGAGTTAATGGTTCTTGAATATCGTAACCGCAACTCGTGCATTTGTTATTAACATAAATGTCAAAGCAAAGCAAATAATGAAACATATTCTAATAGTGAGGACTGTTAATTAATATTCATTCACTAGTTTTTGTTTACAATCGGCGTTTAGACAGAAATTGTACCCGATGTTTTTGTCATAAACGCTATTTTGAATCATTTCAGTGCAATATTAGACGACTGCATTGCACAAAATATTAGCACGTATGTCCTCATTCTATAGGTAAGAACAATTAAAAACTGATGTTATCTTTTCTGCCATGTAACAGAAATCTCTTCTATTGCCGGTAATAACGTTAGAGTTCATTTATTAGATAAAAGATACCCTTTTAGTGTGGATTACATCGAAGGGGTGTATTAATAAAAAAGTTTTCTTTCTAACGAGCTTGTACATTTTGCAGATTGATAGATAATTTTACAAGCTTTAAGGTTTATTTTCATAATTTATTTTATATTTCCTATTTATATATCTCAGGTTATAATTTTATGGAAAAACAGAGCTAATTAGTATTTACATGTAGGTACCTACTACAATATAGTAAATGCAAAATCATACGATAAAACAATGATTGGTTGAGAGCACACTTTAGGTAAAACGTAATTTGGTAATCCCGGGTTGGGTACTGTTGGATTTTTCTAATCTAGAATTTCTAGCAGTGACTCGGAGTCTGGATGTGTGCCCG
>DWDX01003790.1:0-12611 GCA_018245675.1 Agara michaeli
GTTTTTAAATCGTGTAGGTGAAATGCAATCCACTGCAGATCTTTCCCGGGGGCTATTGGCGTACTCGGTTTTCAAATTCAAATTAAAATTGTTCTTTATTTCGGACAATAGGTAATTAGATAACGCTATTAACGGGATCTCTATGTCCGACAGGTGTACAATAGTTGTAAAATATTTTTACATACAATTACAAATTAAACGTAACCGGTGAATTGTGGGGGTGTGCTACACTCCTCTGCCTACCCCTTAGGGGATTACAGGCATGATGTTACGTACAAAAAAAAAAAGAAAAAGAAACAGAAAAAAAGGAAAAAGATACAAAACACGGTTGCAACATATTCAATGATAAATTAATAAACGTGGTGATACTTTTACAACGGATAATACAAATTTATCGTTCAGGCGTCACATTTATCGTTCAGCTCGTGCGATGTTTCGTTTACGGAGTGTGCTGAAACCGGTAAACATTGACGTTCGCTGCGATCCAACATCGGTGAACAGCAACAAGAAGCCCGGATCCCGTCGCGGCGTGCGGTAAACATTCGGAAGGGACGAAATAAAGCACAGTCAGCAACTAAGTGTATTATAACAGGCTGTAATAATACTAGAAATGATATGAAGCTATGTTGTGCATTGATCATTGATGTTGATTATGTTTTAATTATTTATTGACACACACACACACGCACATATACACACGCACACACACACACACACAAAAGTACACGCACACCCACATACATACATATATGTATTTAATTAGAAATTGCAGGCCTATTTGAGGCGGAAAATCTTTAAGTACACAACATCTGAAAATGAAAAAACCTGTGTTCCACAATAAATAAACAAATAAATAAATAATTGATTTGAACTGATTGACAATTCAAAAACAAAGACGTTTATTTGCACAAACATGAGTACATAAAGATGTGTGACTACGAAGCGGCAAATTTATCAAAACTACAGAACACAATAGTTTAACTGGATCGTGCTGTCTGAACGGTAGTGGCTTTTGTTCTGCGTAAATTTCGATCACGTGGGAATATCCGGATAAAGGATATCCTATGTTCATTCCCATGCTTCAAACTATCACCATGCCAAGTATCATCACAATCGGTCAAGCGGCTCGGCCGTGTAACGATAACAAACAGACATGGTTACTTGTGCATTTATAATGTCACAAGTATGGATTAGTATAGACAATATATAGTACTAGCTGACCCGGCAAACGTATAATAAAAAAAAAAATTAGGGTTGTACTACCCCTAACATTTAGGGGGATGAAAAATAGATGTTGGCCGATTCTCATAGATACCGGATAAGCACAAAAAATTTCATCAAAATCGGTCAAGCCGTTTCGGAGGAGTATGGCAACTAAAACTGTGACACGAGAATTTTATATATTAGATAAAGCGTATGCGGCACGCATACACATCGAAATGGAGGGTGACGGCAGAGAGGGGATGTGACGAAATAAAATAATGCCATGCTGTTTGCCGTCACGGCATACTTGTTGATCTTACACCCTAAGTGAGCCAAAAGATGTTTGACATCCAAAAAATGAAATAATGGATACAAATAAAACAATAGAAATATAATCTCTCTCGTAGTTAAGTAAGAGTAATATAGTAAAAAAAGGTACTTGAAAAACGATCACAAAATGACATTTGCTACATTTCGTTTTTTAATCATTAAATCAATAATACTGCACTACTGCGCATAATAAACAATATCAACAAATTTTCAAGAAGCATAGCTACTAAATAGGTCCAACATAAAGTTTTATATTTTCACTTTTAAAATAGAAGGTATCCTCAAATTTAAATCAGGTATGAAAATCTCTTCTATAATACTAGGCGACGTTAATCTAAGCCAGTATGAACAAGCCTTAAGAATCAATTCGCGTCCCGCCCTTAGACAAAGCGCCACATGGAGCTTGCACAACTCGAATGAGGCTTGTCTAACGCACTCAATTATAGCACGTAACGTGCGCTTAGGGTTGCCATGGCAACCGATTAAACTGGCAGTTTTATCTTAACTTTACAACACCTGCTCTTTTACAGTTTAACAAATGGACAATCAGCGGTAATCTTAAATGGCATAGTGGAATCTCATAATACTTAAGTACACTAATTTCCATAACATTACCTAGAAAACAACTAACACCGAATCAATTAAAACCAATGCTTTGAGTAAATATGTTTGTTGAGAAATATGTAAATGCAAGAAATATACGAAAACTTAAAACGCTACCACGCGATTTTAATGATTCTCGAAGGCAAACACACTTTTAACAATGTAATGAAAAAGAAACAACGAGATCAGATAAGTTAAAAAAAATGTATTGTTACTAATCACAGAATAACTATTTAATGCTGCGTATTCCTTTGGCGTTCCTTAGCACAGAGGTGTTTTATATGCATATATAGTAAACTCTATAGTTTGGTCTACCTTAGTATAAATATTAAAGTTCGCTAATTTATACATTGTTAAGGGAACTAATTATTTTAAATAGTATTTTGTTTATAAAGTTATTCTCAGTAGTTTGATTTTAATGTGAATTTTAGAAACACATGCTTCGCAGGATCTCTCTTTTTGTATTATTCGGAGAATCGTTTGGGCGCAGGTGTTAGTAAAAGAAAGGTCGTTCCCCAAATTACATGTAGCTTTTAAACTCAAACGGACGCTTAAAACTTGAGGGCTATGAACATGTCATATTATTTGTGAGGTTTATAACAGTTGAAATTCGGTTAGAGTTTACTTTCAAACAAAATGCAATAACGTTATGAATGGATTGCCATTTTTTACGTGGAAACAGATGTTTTTTTGTGGATCTCTTCTGTTTCGTAATCCGAATCAGTTATCAGTGTTCGTAGTTCATTAGATCTGGTACACGGTAGACGAAAGTTTATGGACACTGAAAATAAATCAGTATATTATAATACTGTCATTACCTTCGTCATCAAACTTTACTTGTCCCAAGTTTCACGAAACGTTGCATACTAATTTTGTTGATTTCTTAAATTGAATGTTTAATAACATCCAACCCTGTATAGTCTACGTTTGCAAAACGCAATGGAAACATTTAGAAAGTGAACGATAACTAAATATATCATTATTTTAGGTTACCGTGTATCGGTTACACTTAAGGGTTATCTAGGTATATATTATTATTTATAACTAGCTGTGTCCGCGACTTCGTCCGCGTTTGAATTTAAATTGAAATAAAAGTAGCCTAAGTTACTCCTTATTACATCGGGTACCTGCCAGAGAAAGTCCTGTCAAAATCGGTCCAGCCGTTCCAGAGATTAGCCGGAACACACAGCAGACAGACTAAAATTGTAAAAAAATGTTATTTTGGTAATATGTACCGTGTGTATACTTACATATGTAGTTTGAAGCTAGATGTGTGTGAGTGTCCCGAGATATTATTACTCTTGTCCCGGTACCTTACACCAGATTCTGTCGTAGCTGCAGCGACCCTGAGCATACTGTACCATGCTGCTCCAGCGCGGACTGGCGGTTACCATTACCATATTGAAATTGATAAACCAACCTCGTTACGATTACACATTCTTGACGTTTCATGCTGGTGCTGATATCGCACTCAGTTCCTATGAACTCAGCTATATAAAATTCATTAGAAACTGTACATTACCTATATACTAAAAAAAACAAAAGGTATACATTTCAAATCACTTTTGTTATAATTGTATTAAAAATAAGTAATATGTAAATTTGTTATGATCATAAGAAAACAATGTTTATTTATATTTATATAAATAATTAGCTCTAATTATGTATTAAGTTATGCCTTTGAAATGTAAAGAATATAAAGTGAACACGATGTAAATGAAATAAATGAACGAATGAAGAAAATTAATGAAAAAAAAAACATGGCGTTGGTAGGTAACGATCCCGACTTTGTTACATGTTCGATGAATCAATTACTCAAATCGCTGACTCCGAAAATTAGAAAATCCTCAGCATTATAATGTTTCACTACGCTTAATTGTCAATCAATATTAATCATCAATCACTATTAATAACGTCGATTTTTTTTTAGAATAGCAATAGAATAATAGCAACAGCACAAAAAAAGATTGTTTATTTTTACTTACTTCATTTTACAGTATATATTTATTGTGTTAGAGTTTTTGACACCTTTTTATTTATAATGAGGGAATAATGCATCAACCATGTAATGTTACTCTAAATCTATACACCTTAAAAACAAATTTATGCATGATGAAATTATTATTTCTGATAAAAAGCTAATTAGCGAGATAATTTAATTATCCCGCTTTAAAATGTGAACCTTGCAAATAATAATAAGAATCAGTGTAATTTACGTTAGAAATGAAGTCCGAGATTCTAACAAGACAAGCTCCAACTTGAAATATATTTGCAGGCGTTACTTGCGCACGGGGGTACAAACGAGATCAGTATAAAAGTCCGCGCGCCCACCTTTACCGTATCACTTGCTGTAGTGGACTTAATATAGTAAAATGGCAGCCAAGGTACGGATTTAACTTTACTGTGGAAAATAACGTGAATAAATAAAATAAATAAAAGCAAAGCGAACTGAAAATAGATCAGTGTAATGAGAACCACCTTAGGACTATTTATTGAAGTGAAAATAGGTTTTGCGTAATATTGTTTTCGGAACATAAATTGGACTTCACCAATTTGGCTGGTAGACAGATACCATTTAGACAAGTAGATTTAAATTCGGAATTCAATTAATTATTGTACTTGTACTTTGGAGGCTTATAAAATTTATTTAAAACGGTGAGCTCGTACTCTAACAGAAGCCTATTTTTCACGAAAACGAAACGAAAAAATTACACCATTTTCTCTAAACCTACAATTTACTGTTCAATAACCTTTCAAAAATTTCATTACTTTTCGGTCAAAATAGGAAGTATACAAATGCGTAATTTTTTAAATTACAGTTAATCGTATTCCTGTGCGCCGTTGCGGCGGCACGCGCCGGTAACCTGTACGGTGCATCTTACGGCGGCTCATATGCTGCTGCTCCTGTAGCCGCATACGCCGCAGCTCCAGTAGCCACATACGCAGCTGCCCCCGCTGTTTACAAGAGCTATGCTGCCCCCGCCGTAGCTGCTTACGCAGCTGCCCCCGTCTACAAGAGCTACGCAGCCCCCGCAGTGTCGTACTCTGCTCCGGCCGTAGCTTACTCCGCTCCTGCCGTAGCGTACTCTGCTCCCGCCGTGTCATACGCCGCTCCCGCCGTGTCGTACGCCGCACCCGTGGTTAAAGCAGTCGCTCCCGCTGTATCGTCGGTTTCTTCATATTCCACTCACACCGCTCACGCCACACCGGTGTATGCGAAGGCAGCGTACGCTGCCCCCATTGCGACTTACGCCGCCGCTCCCGTGGCTAGTTACGCTCATGCTGCGCCCGTATCGTACGCCGCGCCCATCTCCTACGCCGCACATGCTGCCCCTGTCGCGACCTACGCCGCGCACGCCGCCCCCATTGCCACATACGCCGCTGCTCCCGTCTACAAGTCTGTAGCGTACTCCGCGCCAGCCCTTTCTCACGGCTGGTGAATATCCAATTGACTGCCAATTACATTAGTTGTACAAAACATGTATATATTTATTTTTTACAACGCGAATAAACTTTACAAAAAATCATAAATACCTTGTTTTACTTCCTATTTGCCATATAAAATAAGAGAGAGAGAGAGAGAGAGAGATTTTTATTAAGTAGAAATCCTTGCAGTGTAGAAATACACTATTGACACTATTTTAAGGGTTAACGACCCACTTTTTGCACCAAATGAGAACATTTAATTAAAGTAATACAAATGTCCTAAAGCTTGTCTACTTTCTTAGGCAATAAAAATCGTCTTTATTTCAGCTTCATACCATAGACACAGTAATTGGACGTTTTTTCGTTCAATGGACCAGATATTTTTAATGAAAAAACTACAGTCATTATACGAATGTGGGTTGAGGTGCTAGAAAAATTAATTGAATCTGTACTAATAGGGTAGGCTAGCCGCATAAAATGAACCAACTGTTTGGTTTTAACCTACAGTTATAATTATCGCTGTACTTGCACCTTACTTATTTTGATTTATTTACACTTTTTGAAGAAAAACGATAATTCATAAAAAGTAAATAATCAATAATGTTATACTATATAAAACTGGTCATTATGTGGAACGTAATGCGATATTGAACTGAAATCGAATTATTTATTATAAATATTTATTTATCAATTAGAATTCACAATGTCAATTTTGTATAAAATATAAATGTCCATTAATGTCTCGCAATAACAAAATAAAACCATGCTATTCAGTGAGATTTAAATACCTAAAGAATTCTACAATAGCAGCCACGACACGAAGGTATCTGAGCAATGTGCTTATAACTATGATCTGTGCTACGTTCTAATGTTCTTTACTAAATAGATGGCCTGAATTAAAATTCCAGGTGATTCTTATACACGTCAAATGCTTTATAACATAAAATCAACAAAACTTCAAGTATGTTTATAACATAATCTAGTTTATTGTGAGTTTAACATTTTATAGTATACACTTCCTTCATAGAATTGTCGTCTGTCTTTTTTTAAATTTATCCAGCAATTGAAATTTAATTTTAAAAATGCATATATTTGTGTGCAAGGAATTCGTACCCCAGACGCCCCGAGAATGATGCCGAATTCAAAGCCACTAAGCAATCACTGTTGTCTAACAAATTCTTCAGAATTTATTGTAACCTAACTGAAATTATTAGTAAAATATTCCTGTCTTTATAGACATATTTTCACATGATTATTATGAAAATCAGAATTTTAGGTCACGTTCAACTCGTATTTCTCATAGCCTGCTCGTTTTACGTTCCAAACCTACATAATTTCCCCCTCACCTCAATTAAAAATACACATATGTTTCCATTGCAATTTTAATTTTAAAGCATTTTTATTTTATACATTATCTTATTTTGTTGCGAAAATATATGGAAGTTTTCAAAATGCCAAATAAATTTATTATTCATATAAATAACTTCCCCGCAATAGTAAGTAATGAGGACATTCTGAAAACCGGCCAATTTAATGATTGTTATATTATTATATACATACGTCTTCAATACATAACAATAATACAATGGAAAGCTTTCTGCACAATGTTAGCACCTTTTTACAATCTTCCGCAATAAACGGTAGCGACAATTAGGTGGCAATATAAGAGAAACACTTAAAAAAATTACAAAACCACTTCTGTTCATTACCCAGAGTAATTACGAGTTATTATCACTGATAAACATCTCACTGATGTTATCAAAATGTCCGTAAAGCAGTCGTGTCGAAATACTATGAGTAATGACTAATGATAAATTACCACGACGTAAATAAGGTATTAGATTTGTGGTTATCCGCCGTAATTACGAGCTGTCCAAAACGGGTGGATTCTAATTTTGTAACTCAACAGTGCATAATTCCTTAAGAATTGTCAATACCAGATTACTTCAGCCTTATTGACACCTGCAGTCCTTCATCAAACTATAACAAATACTCCCTGCTGAAACGATCTTGGGTAGTCTAAAACATGCTACATTGAAATTCTGATATTTTATTTTAATTCTAGAAAATAAGTTTGTTTGTGTCCACGAAAATCGGTAAACCGTCAGTTACGAATATTTCCCTGAAAGCAAGTCAAGTAGAGGCACGAGCGGCCTCAAGATCCCAATGACATGAAAACAACTTGACTTGCATCCTTTAGCCGGAGAATCCATAGATTGAATATTGTTTCTAAACATTGTCATCATCCGCTGTAAGGAATATGCAAGAATCTTGTACTTTATATTTATAAAAGTGCTAGCAGTAGAAAAAATTGAAAGTAGCACGATATTTAACTTTTAAATTACCGTGAATTAACTAGAAAAACCCTGTTTCAAACGCCCATAGTATAAAATGAAAAGAGTCATTCTTCAAAAATTAACGACCGCTAGCACTTTAAGGAAGAGTTCATTCTCTTCAATGTAGGTGACACTGTAGGTCAGTCGTACTCAACCTTTTTTTTCAAGTTGGTTCCTTTACAAATGCTACTCTAACAACTTCAGAAATTTAATTTACATTGTAAAAACTTAGTCGTATGAATAGGCGATATTATCATATCTATCATATCAGCCGAGGGTGATGGGCTATATTATTTCCAACCACGAAAACTATTTGGGGGACGAGTACAAGTGTTTGTCCCGTGTCTAAATGTACAATTTTCTGTCACCGTATCTAAATAGAAATGTATACCTGTATACGTGTTATGTTTATAGCCGAATATTACAGCACCGGCTCTGCCTATTTTTGTATCAGAAAGGGACGTGTAAGATGTCCCAATATCTTATAAATATTATAGATAATAATACAGCAATATCATATGACTCACAAATAGTAAATAAAATTACTAAAGAATCTCAATCCTAATTAAGATGAATGTAAGATTTATACAGACTGCATTGTCAACTTAAAATCATATGGCTTGCAGGCCTGTTTGGCATTTTTTTAACGCAAAAAAACATATGCTAAAATAGCGATATTTGTCTAAAGAATCTTGACATTGAACACTAGGCCTTCGCCTTAATTCGCTAGAAGTGTGCGTTAAATTTAAACGCTTTACGTATGAAACCTCACACAACGGTTGTTATACTACAATTATAAGTTTAGATTCACCAATTTAGTATAAAAATGTAATAGAACCTTGTTGCAAGCGAGGCCGCTTTATTTCCGACATTCGTGTATATAAGCAAATGTTTATTGCACTAAAAGTATCACATTTGTTTGAACCATAACAATAACAACAATGATTGCTAAGGTAAGTTGTATTTTAAATAAATAAATTTACTAAGTTACATTTTGGTAGCTTTAAAAACTTCACGATTCCAAATCTGTTACACATAACTCGATGGATCTAGCTGTTGGGTTACCAGTCCCATTGGTTATTGTTAGATAACTTTCGTAATGCATTCTTGAAGACTTATAGACCTATTCCTTTAGGGGTTTCTAGAGATGTTTCTTCAATTATATGCGTGACATAGAAAGTTCAAACCATTCCACTCTTTCGTGAGAAACCCACCCGTGAGGGATCTAAAAAGTATCGCATTCTGAAGCTGACATATAGAAATGTATTTCTGACTGGTGCAAGTTATAACAATACAAAATGGTTGCACAAACAGGAAGACAACTCCGGATCGCCCATTAGTCGTCACCTTGCTTCTTGTACTGGTTCTTCGTTATAACTGTAATTGTGATGTAACTGTAATAACGCGTCAAGAAATGATCGTCCACTTATTAACAACTTTATATTATTACAATGCAATGAACGCGAATGATGTGATATAATGAAAATGAGACTTATTCTTTAATTGTTCCAAATATTTACAGGGATGTTTAACTTGTAAACTTAGAACTTAGCTCATGGATAAGTTTATTTTTAACAGGATATAATGCCACCAATGGCTGGTACGGCTTTACTTTATTTACTGTTTTTATGCTCCGTTTATTTTTAATAATATTACTTAGGGCGCAAAAAATATAGGTATACATTACATCTAACGAGGTTTACTCCCATGACTGACAGTGCTCACGCACCTAAGTGTTTATGACCTGCAAATGATACACAAATACCCACATTCATAAACCTAGATAACGACTAGTGATATTGGAATTTAATTAATAAAAACTCAAATTACAGATCGCTGTTATCTTCGGCCTGATCGCTGCGGCTCATGCCTCGGGCTGGAACGGGCCCGCCGCGCTTGGATACGCCAGCGGTCTTGGATACGGCTCAAATTACTATGGAGTTTCTCCCTACGCCGGTTACGCGGCACCAGTCGTGAAGACCATAGCGCCTGTGTCCTACGCAGCGCCCGTCGCGTACACTCCGGCGGTTTCGTCCGTATCGCAATACAGCATTACTCAAGCCCCTATCGTTAAGGCTTACGCTCCAGTTGCTTACTCTTCCTACGCGTCTCCTTATGTCGGCAACGCCTACAGCCCCGCTGCCGCCTATGGCAACTACGCCGGTTATGGCTATGGTGGTTACGGCTATGGCGGTTACGGCTACGGCGGTAAATACGCTTGGTAAATTAATTGTAACCAGCTAAGATCAAATGGTCATGGAAACTAAAATACCGAAAATATTTATAAAATAAATTACTCTTAATTACCCAGCATTTATTTTTTTACATCCACTCCAAATCTCTTCATTCTTCTCACGTTCTTAGTGTTAGAGACAATTATCCTTTGCGTCAGAGACATCTATACAAATAATAAAGTAACTCACATCACTACATAGTATAAAACAAAGTCGCTTTCCGCCGTCTATCCCTATGTATGCTTAGATCTTTAAAACTACGCAACGGGTTTTGATGCGCTTTTTTAGTAGATAGAGTGATTCAAGAGGAAGGTTTATATGTATAATAACAGATGTATAATATATGTAGTGATACGTCGAAGTGAATTACACATACATTTTACGAAATTCTACCTCCAAAGGGAATTGCGGAGACGGAGGCGAGATGAAATCGCGGGCAAAAGCTAGTGTATACAAATATTAAAGCAACCCTGTTAGTTAGTTATTTCAAAACTTAGCAATTTGCGTTATCCATTGGACAAACTTAGTTCATGAATAAAATATGAATACATTGGATAAATCAAACATGACAGCAGCAGAATCGACGTCCGAAACATAACGGAACGTCTTATTGGTCTAGTGGCTAATGACTCTGACTTTTAGTACCTTATTCTATAACTGTGATTAAACGATCGACTAACTGCTTAGCCGGCGGTGGTTGGTTAGATTCCCAACCAAGACTAGTATTTGTGCGATGAGTACGAATATTTGTCCCACGTTTATTGCACGTCTAGCCTTTTCATTGAACGTCGTTCAACAATTCGCCTTGTTGAGCATTTGAATCCTTCTGGCATTTTAAACATTCAATGAGGATTGATTTAAGCCGCCGTAACATTGAGTTATTATAGCTAGCATTATTTTTACTTCTTAAATGAAATTGATATTTTTTTTTATTGGATTTAAAATATTTACAAATAGTTTCCTAAAATGTTTTCTTTTCCACCTTGTTACCACTAACATCTTTAGTTGTTTCAGTTTGCGATTGTTTTCTGTAATATGATATATATTTTTTAAATATATATTTTATAGTCCAGTTACTTATTTTATCACACTTATGATCAATGAATAAACATCACCAAGCAATGCCAATAGCTATATACATTTTTATTATTCCTTCCAATACAGCATGTTGGTTATGCTAATAAATTGAAATTTAACCAATTACCTAATCGTCGTCTAGCTGTGACGTTGAACGTTCGGCCACTTGGCTGATCAACGGTTAGATATATACCTATATACGAATGGCATTGATCAATGGCTAGCCGTGCTATAAGACGACTCTTTCAACCAGTTGGCCACAACATATACATATTATATACGTATGTTTATAGCTATATGTCTAGTTACTACCGCATAGACTCTGCCTAATTTGATATCAGAAAGCCGCACGTAACTTATCCCAAGATATTGTCAAAATCACTACACATGAGATGTATACACAGCAGTATCATAGATTCACTCGTAGATCTTAGTAAAAGATGTAGGTACAATCCTATTTTTAATGAGAATAATAACTTCATAAAAACAGATCGAGGGGACGAGGCGAGGCGAATCTAGAGGTGGTCGTCTTAGTCCTCAAGACAGGCAACGTACCTGTGATTGACCTCTGATACTTCAGATACTAACACATAGTAACTGCTCTTATACTAAACAGGTACTAGTTGGACCTAACAGTAGTCCCATTCCTGCAGTCTTGTTACTAATGAATACTCACCAATTAATTCTTATTAATACTTGTTACTAATTGAGTTGACACTGACAGTCCCATCCCTATAGCTGAATTAAAGGTTGGTTGCCGGGTTGTGGGTAGGCCTTGGCCTTAATCCACTAGGAGTGTGCGTTAAATTCAAATGCTTAACGCACGAAATCTGGCACAACTATTGTTATAGTACAATTATAAATTTAGATTTATACATTTAGTATAAAATTTTACTAGAACCTTGATGGAAACGAGGCCGCTTTATTTCCGACATTCGTGTATATAAGCAAATGTTATTTGCACTAAAACTATCACATTTGTTTGAACCATACCAATAACAACAATGATTGCTAAGGTGAGTTGTTGTTTAAGTAATTTACCTTTTTTGACATAACAGTGCATGTGGTAGTATTATAAATATAAACAAATATTTTAGTTGAGATAAACGCACTACTCGTAAAGGTAGAGCTTATCTAGGCTGATAGTTAAGTTTATATGTATATAACAAGATATCAATCTTCGAGTGGTTAAAGGGCTTACTATTTATTTATAGTTATTATGTATTCGTAACTAACGTCGTCTAGAGTACAGCTAGTTCATAAGCATCGTACAGTTAAGATATACTAATGATAGCTTACCATAACATTATGTTCTGCTAATCTACACCCACATTCATAAACCTAGATAACGACTAGTGATATTGGAATTTAATTAATAAAAACTCAAATTACAGATCGCTGT